>JAHWFP010004128.1:7063-25385 GCA_023313725.1 Lithobius niger
CAATTGTCAATCCTAATGTATAAAAAACAATAATAAAAATTCACCACCGCTTAAGTGGTCAGCACAGAAGGGTTGCGAGCCGGTTAAACCATACCAATCATTAAGTAGCGAGAAGTTATTGGTCTTTTAAGAAAACGATCAAGGTTCTCAGTGAGCATTTCGCGCCTAAAGTCCACTTCTGAGTCTTTACATACCGTACTACCGTACTAGCACGCAGTGCATTACAGATTGGAACAAAGCGAACCGGCCAATCGACTTTTTCAGGCAGGTAGGCTAAGCAATGCCGCTGATCAGCCAAAGTCGGCACGTGTAACGTTCGTGAAGGTGCTGTTGTGCGTCGATGTTTAAGTTCGGGAAACACTAAATTCTTGTTTGGGCATAGGAGGTGTATGTACGCCCAATATGCAAGAATATGCAAGCCATGTGTGGTTACCGGGTCTGCTAAAAGACATTGACAGAATCGAGTCGAAAGTCCTACGATGACCTGACACACAAAGTCAACGTCATCACGGAGGGGCACGAATCATCTCGTTCCAGGCCAAAATTTTTATGATTGTTTGTTTGCTTATCTCATACTATACTAAGTATTAGAACTCTGAAGACCTAGTAATGCTCTTAGGAGATGATTAGATTTTTTTACGGTCTCAAACCGAATAATTGTTGTCTCTCATGGCCTTATTTATGTAAAGAAATTAGTTTAAAAAGAGCGAAATATGCTAAATTATCCCGTGGACAAAGAGGGAAATTTCGCTACGAAATTCCTACGACAGTTTACATGTAACAATCCACATGAACGGGAGCCTATTTGAAGGGTCCTTTTCTTCCCAAATGCATACGGTGAGTTGAAGGCAGGTTTGAGCCATGGAACTTGGAATGTCTACAATTCTATCTAAACTGAGTGCGTGGGTACTTATAAAGAGGCTAGGGGTTGAATGACACACAAGGCAGATCAGCCCTTTAGCTGCTTTATATACCCTTACGACTGGTGTCCAGTTAACATAATAAGAAACAGACAGGTGTGCTTTTGTCACGAACACTCCAGAACTCCGTCACATGACACAGTCGTGTTAACCGTCAGGTCAGGCTGTCTTGTTTTCCTCCGAGTTTGATAAGCCAATTGTAGCGCTCCTGCAAGAATCTGTAACGTGTCTCTGAAGCATACCGTGGTATGGGTTTGGTACAAGACTTGTCAGCTTAACTTATCGAACCTATCTTGCTACTTAAATGTTTGTTCCATACGTAGAAAGAAAAGGTTTAAAAGCCATTAACGCGGTAAAGTCGGTATTACGCACTGTCTGCTTATTTAACCTTTAACCCTGAAAGTGTTTGTTAGGTGCAAAACACTCACACAATCAGTGATTGAGTCTCTAAAGGCCCAGTACCAGACCTTTACGTGTTCTTTGGCTAAAAATGGGAACAACTCGCTCGATTATTTCAGGGACGGTGTTCCTGACAAAACCAGTCTCACAATGGCGTAAAAAAGGTGAGTTTTAATTTTCAGTGCTTACACGGCATATTTTTACGCCTTGTTCAAAAATAGAAAAGGTGAAAAATACGCATGTGAAGGTACCAGCACTGTGTTAAACCAGGGTTCTCTACAGTATTGGCTGGATCTTGGATGAAAAACAGCATACGAGACTGGGTTGGGCAATATAGCCGCCGAAAACGCCACTTATGTGATGATTCGTTATGTTGCTTCGTTCTGTCAACCGAGGGTGACACAGTCCGTACAAAAATGCCAACGTTCCTTCCCTTGCAACACTTGCTGGATACACGAACGTGTCACTTTTTTTTCCAAGCGCAGAGAAATAGCTTGACTGTGGCTTAGTGATAACTTAAAAACTATTTAAAAATACTTTAATACATAATAAAAATTTGTCACGCAGATCTGCCTAAAATTCAAATTACATTTTGAAAACCGCCACTAGATGCCAACAGATGTCGCGACTCTCCGTACACAAGTTCACCGATGCGATTCACCAATTCCCGAACAGACCTCAAGAAATGGGACAGTCGTGGCGTCCATTTTGTCTACCCCCTCTAATTCGTTGTAGATCGGGTCAGATGGTTTACTGGCCATGGTTAAACCTAGGACGATATATGGTAAACTGCGTTTGCCGGACAAGCAGGTTCACGATTTTAGGCGCAGCCACCAGTGATACTTCCGTTTAGAAATTATGGGATGGCAACCGCCATTATGGCTAAACATGGTAAGTAAATTCAGTCGCAGTTACTAAAAATGTTGGAGAAATTTAAGTCTGACGATTAGGGTAAAACATGCACAGCTGCAGTTAAGCTGTGATACTATTTACAAAATTTATCCTACCACAGGCAAAAGTTTGAAGTAATTTTCCAATAGCAGTTCGATTTTATAAATCGATGTTCGCATCGCTTTTAACATTTACGGCGTTTTCACATTCGTGGCAACCTGCCTCGGGAGTGATAACGACAGGATTGAACGATGTGTTTCTCACGAATCTCATTCAGGCGAGAGCAGAGGTGAGAACTGTGGGTACCAGGAGCCCGCCACGTTTCTTCTGTTTTTTTTTTAAATTGTTGTTTTAATTTGCTTTAAATTGCTGTTATGCTCTTTATAGGGCGTTACAAGAATTTTGTAAATACAATAAATAAATAAGTATATCGTAAAATTGGCCTCTCGCGAATCCCACTCAGACGAGAACAGGAAGTTAGCTCCGCCATGTTGGCGTTAGGGCGCGTTTATGCAGCGACTCGCCTTTGCATTCTCGCAGCTAGAACTCAATCGCGATGGCAAAGGTGACATTGCCATGGTAACAACGCTAAATGGATTAGCTAAATCCGACATCGTTTGAGTAAATACTTGCAGTTTTATAATCCGTGCCAATAATATAAAGAATTCCTCATGACGAAACAATTTTCCCAAACGCTTCTGAACTCACGTTATTTTCTGTTTTCGTTGCGAGGCGACAGACATAAAACCGCCGCCATGTTGGAATTTGAGGTGATTTCTGGCTTTTAGCTGCGAGAATGCAAAAGCGTGTGGTTGCGTAAACGTGCCCTTACCGGCGTAGGTGGTGCGCCTGAAGAACTGCAGATTGCGAAAGTTTGGAATGCATTTTTTCTAGTTCTGTTGCAGTTCTGGTTAAACTAAGTTGGGTGCCGCCATGAAGACGGTGGCATCAGTCACATCACTGAGATGTCACCTTTTAACATGGTGGCTTCCAGCTAAGTTTTAACAGGGCTGGCCCCTTCATCTGTGTATTTTTTTTTACCTTTTATGTTTGTGAACAAGGTGCAAAAATATACTGTATAAGTGCAGACAATTAAAACTCTGCTTTTATAAGCCATTGTGAGACTGGTTTTGTCAGGAAACCCTACGTGAAGGGAAACATCTCTCTTTGTTGACAAATTAATTCTTACTAGCTGTACGCCTGGCGTCGGCTAGCTGGTTTCCGCGTATCTGAGCGTAACACTGTAGTACGCCCCGGTTTTCTCCTATTGTGTGGTCTGAATATCCCCATCTCTGCTCCCTCTTTGAACCCCTGCTGATTTGTGTTACGGAAGTAAATGTTTATTTTCAATGGGGGACGTTTCTCTGTTCTGATACCACGCCAACAAACCCAACAACGGTTGTGCATGCAGTGATTGTTACTCAACCAACTTTGAAACATTTCTAAGTCGGCTCTTAAGAGCTGGCTTTATTAATGCAATATGTCGATTGTTAAAGCCACATTTGTTTGTTTGACATTGTCGGTCCCTCGCCCTCTTTCATTGTAGTGCATAATAATGATGAATTTGCTTGCCCAACCTAAGCGTATTACATATATAGAAGATTGTATGTTGCATCAGGTACTTTGGTTTTAACATGGCTTTATACGCTGCACTTGGGGTAATTACAGACTAATTGACCCCAAGTGCAGTTTTTAATGTGGCTGTTTTAGCGTTTTTACTGGAAAAGGGAGGAACGCTTTCCAAAAATTTTAAATAAATAGTACGAAGTTTGCAAGCGAACCCAGTGTCTGCCTGATGTATCTGTTTAGTGCCTATTATTTTATGCAGAAGCCCCATTCTTTCTTTCTAACTGAGACGTATATCCTCCACCCGAATGATTGACAACTACCCGACTCAAGCTGGGTGAACGGAAGGAAGACATGAATCGAAGTAAGCAGCCCAATAAATACGTTGCCTTAGTCGGTCATGCCTCAGCACCAGCCGCTATGCCTGACGTTTGACCGTCGGGGATTGCAAAGACATCATGGTTTCTATATCTTTCACCACCCGAAGTGAAGAGGAACTTGCCCATTTCTTCGGCAGACCAGGAATGTATTGTGTGTGCTCCTTCCTACGTCCAATTCCTCAAAGACAATGGCCTGATCCGGAACCGGAAACGGCAGCAGCTTCGCATAGAATGGCTGCTGTAGACAAAACGGATACAGTGCCGGATTGTCTTCCCCCATGTGGAGAACGCCTAAAACCGTCACTCGTGTTGCGAAGAATTGCCAGCGAGCGGAATAATGGATCTGTTATAGGCCCATAACTCCTGGAAAAAAGGTCAGTCAACAAGTAAGAACGTATAACATTTCAATCACTTTGTTGTTTGATTTCATCTGGAAGTAGGGATAGATTTTTTTTTTATAATAGTGTCCCATTTGATTTCAATGTTCTCATAATATTAATTTCTACAGTTTAACAACAACAATTATATACCCTCAAAGAGGTATAGAATTTTTGATTTAAGACACTATATTTTCAAATTCCGAGTTACAGAAGGATTTGGACAGGCTCCAGTCTTGGTCGTCAGAGTGTCAACTTCCACTAGCACTATCGAAAAGCAATATTTTTCATGTATAGACTCCCATAATCTGAATCTAAATTTCAAATATTTTTTGTCGGTGCAAATATGCTACCAGACATTGAAGTTATAAAAGATTTGGGGATTTGGATAACAAATGACCTTAGTTTCAGATTCCACTGTAATAAAATCGTAATGGCTGCACGGCAACGGGCAGCTACCATTCGGAAATTCTTCTGAACCGGGGATCCACCAACTCTAGTTTGGGTTTTCAAGGACTATGTTCGACCACTGGAGTACGCTAGTCCAGTATGGTCATCCCATCTACTCAGGGACATTGACCTTCTGGAGTCCGTTGAACAAAGGTTCACTAAGAGTTTGAAGGGTTTATCCTATCTAACCTATGTAAATTAGAACCTCTCGAATTAAGAAGATTAAGAGCAGATCTAACTTTAACATATCTATTGCTACGTGGTCACCTTGGTGTTGATTCCGGTTATTTCTTTGAGCTACGTTTCCGGTGATCGAACGAGGGGGCACTCCTAGAAGTTAGTTGCTAATTATTTCAGAACCGATACCAGAAAGTGTTTCTTCAGCAGCCGGGTATTGAACTGCTGGAATAAATTACCAGCAACTGTGCTTGGGGCAAATACTCTCCCTATATTTGCTGTTGCGCAAATAAATTTCATTCTTCTTTCAGTTTCGCTTTCTATAACGCTCTGAGTGCTGTAGTTTCGGTTTCACCTTCTGGATTTACAACAATGGTGGCCCACTGTTCAACAGAACAGTGTGAGCCGATTGTTAAGCTGTTCCACGAATCGACAGTATGGTCTTCAATCACCAAAAGATGGACCACCAAGAAGCACCAATAACCCCACAGTCAACTGATAAACCAATATTTGTGCAGTCATCAACAACATTACTAAAGAAACGCTCACTAATTTCATTCATAATTTGCTGTCCGTCTCTGGGAATCTATCGCCGTTATACCTTTAGCTAAGAGACAGCAGTGTTTGTATAAGCAACTCCCTACTTTCAGTTGTCTTTACCTGGTATGTTATAACATCCTTACATCTCCCTCTGTTGGTATATTGTGTGAACTATCTTGGCTGCTAACTTCCTGTGAAGACTCTGAACCTTCGACTGGGAGCCATACAGACATCTGATCTCTCTTTTTTCCATAGCTAAGATTGCCTAACCTACAGCTAACTAAATACGGAAGCAAACCTATAATCCAAAAGAGGTTGCCTTTTGGACTAAAATATCAGACTACCTGAGCAGGGAATTAAACCCGCGACCTTTGAAACGAAAGGTCGAAATCCTACGGCTAAGGCATACTGACATGGCCGCGAGTGTAGGATGATAATCCTAAAATACAGCATTCTATTTCCGCTTATGTACAAGACCCGGATGGCGCAACAGAATAAACCTATTTAATATGAAGAGGTCTACCGGCATTCATTAATGGCTGAGGTTGGCATAGCAAATACCACGTTGTAATAAAAACAAGATGGAGGGACAGCTCAGTGACAACGAGTCAATACACTGGTTATTCACGGCCGTTCTCGATTTTCCCCATATGTCCTGATAGAAATTAAGTTTTGCGGTTGTTCGCAAGCGTTCATTTTATTACATCCTTTCACTGGCAAGACCGTGGCGATTTTCCTTTTTTTTGTTCTCCTTTCGTATTTTCCCAACACGGAACGGAAGCAGTGATATAAAAACATCACATAAAAGAAGACAGTCACAAACAACAACGTTTTCGTGAGAGAAAAGAAAAGTCTGATCATTTGCTACAAGTTGGAAAAACTATCCACCACCATCATCTCCCGCCCTATTTCCGGAACCTCCTCAACCCCCCTCCACCCTCACCCCACCCCCAGAAAAAAAAAACTACGGAAAAAATTCTGAAGAAACATGGCACGTGTAGCATCAGAAAGAGCCCAAAAGAAAAGCCCTTTCCATTTCGCTGAATTGACCATGAATGTCACGGTTGATTGCAATCCGTTCGTGTTCTGCTCAATTGGGGTCTGACACTCCTTGACCCCTGTTCGTCTCTTCCTTCTCTTTTCCTCTCTGTCTATCTCTGCGGTTAAGGACCCCGTGACTCAGTCGCAACACCCAGTTTCCAGTCACGAACCCGTGGGACAAGACAAGAAGAGTGTCCTAACCAGGAAAGGGTGTCAGTCTAGTCTGTTCACGCGGTGCCCATGTTCGAAAGTGTCTCCTTAATAAAATAAAAAAGAAGGACCGACATCGGCGAAGAGTTCGTCAACCCACAGGTTGTTTGTTCCCGTGTTTAAATTAATTTAAACCCAAAATCCGCCATTGGTGAAGTTCCGCAAAGCAAAATACCAGACGTAAAGCAAGCAGAACTAGACAGAAGAGGGGTGGGGGATTGAGGCTTAATGGCGCGTTGACAGCTCGGTCGTACGTGCCAACCTCAGTCAAAGTGCAGTGGTCCGAGTTGCCGCTGTGCCACACATTACTGAGATGTTAAACCAACCCCCAAACGTAACTCTTATCATACATCTGTACCTCCTGCAAGAATCTAGTCTATTCTCGGGCAGGAGGACAAACTCAAATCCCAATTGATGGTAATGGCGATAAACATCATGAAGATGGTGACATTCCACCAGTACATGATGGACTTCAAGTGGCAGGTGAGAATAATGACATTCAAGAGGGAATTCCCCTCTCGAAAGAAAAGAATGTGTTAGAGAGAATAGCTAGGAACAGCAGAATACGAACAACTGTAGCTAAAGAATATAAAAGCATAGCATAGAATAAAAGAATAGAATAACAACGATGCCGAGCCAGCGCTTTACGAAGCTCTACTACCAAACCCTCTCCCCACCAAAAAAAAAAAAGAAAAAAAAGGGGAAAACAGGCGTTACAGACACTCGTCCAAGTGTGCCTTGAAGGAGTTTACACTGGTGGCAGCCATGGATGAAGAGAAAGAGCATTCTAGAGAGAAACAACTCTTTCAGAGGAAAAACTATGTCGAATGATTGATTACTCTTGCGTGATTGCCAAGAAGCCGACAAAATTATGACGGCTTGAGTAGGTATCGGTAAAGCAGAAAAAATCATAAAGGGCGATGTCAATGACACCGTTTAAAATTTGATAAGTGAGGATGAGTCAACAATAAGTTACCAGGAACGTAATATTGTTGCGCTACAATAATAAGTTATTAAGAGCGTAATATTGATGTGTTATAACAATAAGTTAACAGGAATGTAATATTGTTGCGCTACAACATTAAGTTATCAGGAGCGTAATATTGATGCGCTACAACAATAAGTTATCAGGAGTGTAACACTGATGTGCTACAACAATAAGTTATCAGGAGCGTAACAATGATGAACTACAACAATAAGATATCAGGCGTATAATAATGATGTGCTACAACAGTGAGTTATCAGGAGAGTAATATTGAGTCGCTACAACAATAAGTTAGCAGGAGCGTAACAACGATGCGCTACAACAATAAGCTATCAGTGGTGTAACATTGATGCACTGCAACAATAAGTTATCAGAAGCGTAGCATTGTTGTGCTACAACAATAAGTTACCAGGACCAGGAGCGTAATATTAGTGTGCTACAACAACTAGTTATCAGGAGCCTAACACTGATGCACTACAATAATAAGTTAGCAGGAGGGTAATATCGATACGCTACAACAATGAGTTATAAGGAGCCTGTGAATGTACACACGTCCGTAGTGGGAGGGGGGGGGGGTGGTTGAGGCTTAATCGCGCGTCGATAGCTAGCTCATCAGTGCCAACCTCAGTCACAGTGCAGTGGTCCGGATTGCCACACATTACACATTGCAGAGATTACACATTTAACATTACAGAGATGTAACCCCCGTACGACGTGGGAGTGTTCATGGTGTAACTCTCGCTTTATATTCCATCCTTTGTCACAAGGTGGTCAGTAAGAAAATCTGAGGATTCGTTTCCTTGGTTCAGGCTGGTTGAACCAACATCGCTACAATCTTGTTTTACCAAGGCAACGCTAAGGAGGCGTCAGCTTTCTGGCATGCACTTTAACTGGCATTGAGTTAGAGGGCGAGACATGGGACTTCCATCCCAGTTAGCGTTGGCTTGAAAAAGCCGTCTCCTTCTCTAGTATATAACGCTGTTTGCACGCAGAGTTGCCACATGCCTGGACTAATCTTAGCACGAGTAATATTCGTTACGTGATTGTACACACGTCTGTAGAGGGGGTGTTGAGGCTCAGGCTGCGTTTACAATATAAAAGCATGTGCGTGAGCGTGGCGCTCGACGCGTACGCCAGTCATGAACAACGCAGTGCGCGCGGACAATCGGCTTGGCCCGCTCGTGGTGTCGTCACGCTAAAGCAAACGCTCTTTCATTTACAAATCAAACGCGTGAACTTGATAATGCTGACCATACTCCGTTCCAACTATGGTGTTTCACAACTTCCCCCTTCTATAGCACCAAGATTCGATGCCGTACGGGTCAAGGTCACTGTAATTAAGATATCTAGCCATTTATTTTGAGCATTCAACCTTTTAGCACACTACGTTTTCCTTTATTGTGGCGCCGATCGGCGCCGATGGAATCCGTTGATGCCGCCATTTTTTTTATCCCAGCATGCAACAACTAAGCGTGCGAGCGTCGCTTGCCGCTCACCGATCTAGGTCCCGTAGATATTCGCGTGACGCTTGAAAATAGCAAAACGTGCGCGTTAACCCACCTGCTCTACAGTTGTAAATGGTCGCGCTTAAGCGTTGAGCATGGGAAAAACTTTGGTTTCACGCGCCGAGCGTCACGCGTACGCGTCGAAATCAATATTGTAAATGCACCCTTAACTGTGCGTCGACAGCTAGCTCATTAGTGCCAACCTCAGTCACAGTGCAGTGGTCGGAGTTATTACACATTACAGAGATGTTAAACAAACCCCAACTCTAGATCTTACCGTACGTCTGTAACCTCCGTAGGACATGGGAGTGTCCATGGTGTAAATAAAACTTGTACAGTGGATTTTTAACGTGGAATGTCCCAGATAATATCTGCGACCAGTCGTTTTCCGTAATTGGTCGCATGGGGGTCGCTATCAAGAACGAGAGATGGAATATGCGGTAATAATATTGTAGACACTCCGTGGAGTGTACGGGCTCTCCTTTAAATCGCTCGTGAAGGGTATACATTCCTAAAAAGTCCATAAAAGAATAATGTACCTAAAGCTTGGACGAACTACTTAATGGACGATTTATGTACGCCTATCTGTTAGCTCACTAGTGTCCCGACCTGATCGCAGCGCCATCCAAAGTTCCTGGGGACGATATTGTAGTTGTAGGCCGAACGAAGGACGAAACGATAAGTGAAACTTAAAATCAAACATGGTTGCATCGTCACCATGGTAACCATGCTAATAGCGACGATACCCTTGAAAATTGACGAAAAACTGGCGCATGGGCAACATCTGAAGTTGAAAAACATTTTCTGTGTTCGATCAGCGTCTCCTACAGTAAAGGTCGTATCAGAACAAGTCAAATAAGGCGACTAAAATCAGCCATTGACATAGAAGGAAGTGCAAGTTTGCTAGGTGCTGCGATCTCTACACCAGGCGGCGAAATTTCAAACTAACCCTCGAGCATTCCAAATTCCGTTAACCGATGACGCCACTTGTCAAACTTGCCGCGTCGCTATTTGTGTCGCCGTTTAGCGGAGCATTGTGGGAGGCAAAGACGATATACGGCCTCCTCTGGTGGCTCTGGTTCGATTCAAACCTCATTTAGTTCGTTACAATATATGTGAACCATGCAGGCTCAGCTCACCTCTCGGAACACAAAACTATGTGTTATGCTTAGCTCCACTCACCGCAACAAGCCATTTTAAAATTAAATGTTGGATTAAAAAAAAAATTTGTCACCAGTTCTGATCTATCTTAAAATTATTTCAATGTCCTAACCTAACTTATGATATTTTTTAAGCAATTAATTTAATAATAGTTGTCCCCGGCGTAAGGGCACGTTTACGCAACCACTCGCTTTTGCATTCTCGCAGCTAGAAGCTAGAAATCCCCTCAAATTCCAACATGGCGGTGGTTTTATGTCTGCCGCCTCGCAACGAAAACAGCAAATAACGTGAGTTCAGAAGTGTTTGGGAAAATTGTTTCGTCATGAGGAATTCTTTATATTATTGGCACGGATTATAAGACTGCAAGTATTTACTCAAACGATGTCTGATTTAGCTAATCCATTTAGCGTTGTTACCATGGCAATGTCACCTTTGCCATCGCGATTGAGTTCTATCTGCGAGAATGAAAAGGCGAGTCGTTGCATAAACGCGCCCTAATAGTCAGCATTATTGAAGCAATAGTGTTTGTTTTTTAATTGTTAGAGCGTACATCCGATTGTTGAAGCTTGGTTTGTTTAATCTTGATCCCTAACAATCCCTCATCATTAAGTCTGCTCCTAAGTTGCTCCTAAGCGATATATATACAGGGTGTTCCAAAAGTCTCAGATAGGCTGAATAACTTTTCTGTTCTCCATTCGTATTTCTAACGTTCTTTTACATACAGGAGGCTATGGTAGGGCGGGCAAAATATTGGGTAAAAGAACGCCAAGCAACAAAATGTCTGAACAGCTCAGGGGTAAGTGCAATCAGACGGCCAAACAGCCGCTGTTTATGTTCGTCATTAGCTAACTACGATGACAACACATCAGAGTGCCGTGGCGCGTGGTGTAGTTGAAGAAATGCAAGAATCAAATGGTTGAAGTTATTGAAAAGTCCCACACAGTGAAAAGCAACTTAAACGGTCTGCGGCCAAACGCTCCGTCAAATTGGACATATTGTTGGTGCAATAATTAATTCGAAATTTTCATTTCATCTCCTCTGAAGGGCTATCATTTAGGTCGCTTGACAAACGTATGATGGAGGAGAGTTTTGCCGTGTTGGTGGTACGTCATTTGAAGTTGCCGCCCCCGTGGACTAAAATGGACCACTTCAAAGAGAATCGTTGAAGTGCGATTAATTGCAGCACGATTTTCGCCGTGAACTTCACTTTTATTGTGAACGTTCGTACCGTTCGTGTTTCTATTTTTTAGACTATTTTAGTCACACGTGTTTCATTCTGGTTTTGTTCAGGTTTGTTCCAGACGCTGCAATTGATTACTGGGCTTAAAATGCTGTCAAATCTGCGTCAAACTTTACTCAGCCATTTGCGTTTAGAAAACTAGTCTTTTCAGATTTTTTTTTATTGTGAAGAAAAAAAAACCGAACCAAAGCTCAATGTTCACTTACGTAACGGCGCACTGCGGCAACTTGTGGACACCAAAGTTTCCAAGAACTTTCCTCCGAAAAATTCATAAACTGGGGTGCATTAAAAAAACACCTTTTAGTCTTCTGTACAGCCGTACCGGCTGAGAAGACTATTGTAACGACTTTGTCCGTCCGTCCGTCCGTCGCTTTTTTCAACTTCGCAACGGTACCAGAAACTGACGACCACTGTTTACAACGTTCGATTCAGTGTCAAAAGTTAGTTAAATAACCTGGCAAATTAAAACATCGTTGCCTCCTTATAGCTAATAGACTTCTTCGACGTAACTAAATTAAATAATAACATTTCATCGTCGAATTGATATCCTAAAGATTTATGTTCAAGCAGCCGTAAAAACAAAAACATTTTAGTTTCGTTTAAAAGAGTCTTGTCGCATTGTTGCATGAATGAATAGACTTACGATCGAATCAAATTCTCCATTAGGCCTATCTGCTACTTACGAAACTAAAACTGCCGTTAAAGAAATTAGGCCTAAAAAATGAAAATTAGATCTAAAATCACGTTACCATGGCAACGTCAATAGTTGCTACGAGTCACTGCTGCAGCGTTTCTCCTGACCCTTCCCTACTACCACTGATCTATATAGGCTACGTTGCGCATTACGTTGTAACACTGTAAAGGTGTGTGCAGAGTTCATACCGTGTTGCAAAAATGAATAGGCTTATTGTATACAACCCAAATCTCCGTTAGTTGCTACTTACGAAATTAAAGTTGTAAATTAAGCCTAAACGCTGACAATTATGCCTAAAACATAAAATAAGCTTAAAAGCAAACACATTTGTAACGGGCAATTCTGATGGTTACTGTTTTTAGATTATATAAGAGAGATAGCTGTTGTAGTGCATGATAGAGGTGTGCGCCTCAACATTGGAAGTGGAGGAACCTAACAGAAGACCAGTACGACTAGATAGTCGCTGTAGCCCCTTGTTTTTTTAATCTAAAGTTTCAAGTTGGTAAATGGTTGTGGTTAGGGGGATCACATAAAAGCACACATTTTTTTTAGCCTGATACGTTAATATTTAGGTCTCCCGCATGAGGCCTAAACTTTTAGCATTTTTGAAAACAAATTGATATTTTAATGATTTTTTGAATATTTTTTGCAGAGTGTTTTTTTAAACTCTCAAGTTGCACAGACGCTTGCACAAGTTATAAATAAAGTCTATTAAAAGTTTTAGCCTAATACGTTAAGATT
The DNA here is from genome assembly GCA_023313725.1 of Lithobius niger. Lineage (NCBI taxonomy): Eukaryota > Metazoa > Arthropoda > Chilopoda > Lithobiomorpha > Lithobiidae > Lithobius > Lithobius niger. The sequence goes on from JAHWFP010004128.1 coordinate 20,341, forward strand.
TAGGTCTCCCGCGCAAAGCCAAAACTTTTAATATTTCAGCAGAAATATGATATTTTTTTTAATTTTGTAAAACATTTCTCAGAGTAGTTTTGGAACTTTTAAGTTGCAAAGTCGCTAGTACAAGTTATAAATAAAGCCTAGAAAAAATTAAAACGTTATTCTTCAGCAATAGGTCTCCCACAAAATATATTTGTTTTCGGAAATAAAAGTAGAATTGAACACTATTAAATATTTGTTATTTTTTTTATTCTAAAACAATTGCATTCTTGTACAGTCTCTTTAAATATAAAAAATTATTGTTTACTAATCAAATGTCGTGAAACCTGCAAATGAGTGAAACCTGCAAATCAATGCAAAGCTGCAAATCTCTAAATCCTGGAAATCATAGCAAATCAGTGCAAATCGACACGCAATCTGCAAATCTGCTTGCAATCTGCTTGAAATTTGCAAATTCAAATGAAATCTGCAAATCATTGCAAATCTGCAAATCTCTGTAAATCTTGCAAATCATAGCAAATCAGTGCAAATCAAAATGAAATCTGCAAATCTGCTTACAAATCCAGTAAAAACCGCAAATCCATGCAAGTCAGCAAATCTAAATGAAATGTACAAATCTGTAAGGGCGCGTTTACGCAACGAGACCTTCTCGCTCGCAGAACGCTATTTGATAGGGAATGGTTATTTATTTGCGATTAATTTCCCGTTTCTGTTAAATAAACGCGGTAATAGGCAACAAATTAAATGTATTATAAATAACAACACGGATAAAGAACAAAGTGCAACAGTCATTTTAAACATTGGTACAACATTGTTGCCATTTCACGCTATTTCCAAAATTTACTATTCTCGCTGAAAAAACAGCTTCTCGCAGTGATCAAACGACGTCATAATAAATAGCTACTCGCAGCGAGAATTCAAAATCCAACATGGCGTCTACTTCGGGGTTGTCGAATCGAAGACAAATCATCGTATACCAGCATTCAGAAATCTGTCCGTCGTCTTGTACAGCAGTAAAAATTGTTTTCTAGTTGTCATAAATCGACGCTGTCATGTTGCACGCATCGTACGTCGTGTCGGGAGGCACGAGGAGGAGATTTGCGTCCGCGTTGTTGCCATGGTTACTATACGTATAGGCAACTTAATTTGAAAGCCACATTCTTCGGCAAAGGCGAGAAGCAGCCAGCAGATTTAGTATTAACCAAGTGAAAGCTAGTAAGCGAGAAATTTGTCGTGCGTAAACGAGCCCTAAATCTTCCTGAAATCTGCAATTCCAAGCGAAATCTTGCAAATCGAAACAAATCTTGCAAATTCGTATAAATCTGTGCAAACCTTGCAAATCTGTTCAAATCTGTACAAATCTAGCAATTTGTAAGAATCTTGCAAATCCCTGAAAATCCGTGCAAATCCGTGCAAATCTGCAAATCAATGCAAATCTAATGTAATGATTTCGAATTTGCCAATCTCGTTCGCTATTTCCGGGTTTGTGAACCCCACCCTTGCTTGCACAGACTACGACAGTGAAGAGGCATTCGACAGAGCAGCCGCCCCGTCTAATCCACGGGTCTAAAATCCGTCGCGATGGCGCGTACCGCGAGCGGTCCAACAAGACTATGCACTATGCATCTCGGTGACAACAATGCATGTGCCAATTACATTTTCGGTAACTCTACAATGGAACCCATTACTCAAAAACGTGACTTGGCTGTAATCATTGATGACAGGCTCACCTTCAAGCAGCAAGTTGATGCTATCATTAATAGATCACGTAGGATGGGATGCTTTGTACTCTAAGGTTTTATACCTGACTCCAGCTACAATAATTAAAATCCTCTACACTACTTTTGTGATCCTGCTCCTTGATTACCGTGTCCAAGTTTGGAGGCCCCACTACCATATCCACACATCGGCCACCTCGAACGTGTTCAACGATGGTTCGCCAAAAAATGCCCTGACATAAAGCGCCTGCCGTACCAGGAGCGACTTAACGCCATAAACCTCGCCACCCTTGAAGATCGCTACAAGAGAGGTGACATGATCCTTGTGTACCAACTACACAATCAACTACTGGACATCGACTACGGAAACTTTCTTGTTCTTTCTCAGGTCACACACACACACACATGGCCACTGTTATAAACTGCAAGGTGAAACCTCACAGAACGACACTTCGTCTTTACTGAGAGAATTGTATTGCCTTGGAACACTCAGCCACGTCGAGTGGTAAGCGCACCTTCCCTATCAAGCTTCAAGGCTCGCTTTGGCAGCAAGTAACGACTGGGATTTTCTTCTGTTGGGGGGTTGGCGCATGAGAATGTTTATGCCAGTTTTTATTTTTGTATTGTATTGTATTGTATTGTATTGTATTGTATTGTATTGTAATAGGTCTAAGCTATAGCTAGTTACTTTCATCATCAGCAGCAGGTAGAAGCATATACTTCCGAGAGAACAGGGGCAACTTTTAGCAAAAGGGCACTGTAAGTTTTAGTGGACATTTTTTCTGGGGAACTTTGTTTTAACTCTCCTTTATACTTTTTCTGTCTCTTTTTTTAGGTCCCTTTAGGTCTCTTTAGGTCCCTTCTGTCTCTTTAGGTCCCTTCTCAGCATCACCGCACCAGCAAATGTCGGCACAAAAACGGCAATTTTTTTATTTTTTTTTATAAAAGGGCATTTTTCGAAAAGTGTACAGTAAGTTTTAGTGTACATTTTTTCTGGGAAATTTTATTTGTAGCTCTTTTTACCTTTTTCTGTCCCTTTCTTAGCTTTTTTGCACTCCTTTCCCCCGCGGTTTTTTTTTTTACCCTTTTTGGCAGGTGCCCTGGGATTCTAGAAACCCAGGATTCTAAATGCGAATATCTTTTTGTGATAAAATTTTTATTAACCATATACGGGTAAAATTATGCATTTTTAACAATGGTAAAATAACAAACCCAGCCTGTCAAACTGTCAAAGCGTTCACGCATGCGCATTTAGTCCGTTCACACACGGAGACGGATGTCAGTAATTAAGCCGATTCATAAGTGCAGTTTATTTATAGGTTCCCAAGTTATGCGTTTTTAACAGTGGGATGGAAGTTCGGTGTCATGGCGAACAAGCCAGACACCAGACGTTCAGATTGGAGCTGTTGTCCTGTGTGACTAATGTTGTTCCATGTTTGTGGTTTGTTGGCATGCAGATGCGGTTGCCCGGGCAACATCACCCCGCCAACCATGCTGCCCTCAACCGAGCAGTGATGGATGAGCACCACTCTCACGTTCATATGCAATTGTGTCTGCGGACCAAGTACTGTAATTTGTGTACACACAGACTCATTCTTCATACCATTCTGTGAAGAGACAAATCCTCCTGAAGGAACGAAGTTAAGGCGGGGAAAATAGCACAGCTACATACGTAACAGTGGTTCTTTACACTCATCCTTATCACATGCGGCCTGATATCCCCATCAGAGTCTATTTGAGTTTCAAGCAGTTTAAATGTTGAAAAAGGGTGCGGGGCCGACATTCAGAGTTAGGGTTGCTTCAGGGGAAAATGGTAGAAACATTTTTTACTGCCTATGCCTTGATTTTTATTGCTTTATTCTTACCACTTATACAGTATATGTCTCAAGTCCTGAACCAGGTAGGCCCATGGTATAAGCCTATACAGTGTAGGCTATAGAGCAGTGACACGACGTATAGTATTATTGTATATATAACTATGCTGGAGCCTTAATGGGTTAGCTGCAAGGGGCACTGCAGAGAGAAACAGAAGGGCGTCATACTGAAGCCGATGCTGTGAAGAGTGATTTCTTAGACCTAAAACGCGCGATTTTTGTTGTTGGAGAAAACAACGTCATTTTAAGCCTAAGAAAGCCACTCTTCCGTTGTTTTTCCCTCCATTTTTATGCAGTGCACCTTGTAGTTATGCCCTCCAAAACCCATACTGGTGCCAATATGGTGCCAATATGGCGGCAAATGTCACTGCTCTATACGATGTACGCCTATACCATATTAGGCCTAAGGTGTACCAATCAGTAAACTATGAGCAAAATACCTAATGGGAGTAGCAAATGTCTTCCGCAATAGGCGTTCTCTCGCAGTAAACCCAGGACTGGGGTTTGCTGGAGGTGGCGGCTTTAATCGACGGCCGCCATTGTTTTTGTAACCATCTTGGATATCAACAAGGCACTCTGCTACCAAAAACGTACAATCGATTATCTGTGTTCGTTTTGCGGCGAACTCAAGTTAGGCCGCGGACACTATAGAGCTTTTTAAGGCCCAAGCGGCAGATGTTATGTAGAAGTTACCACCATCATTTCGGTTGTTTTTTTTTGCCGCACGAGGGAGGAAACTGGAGTACCCGGAGGAAACCCTCGTGCAACGGGCGGGGGAATAACCAGAGAAAAACCCCGTACATATACACTTACCGTCACCGGGAGAGAACCCGGGTCTGTAAGAAAGCCAGAGATGTTCAGCCGGGACCCAAGACGTCTATCGACTCTGACGCCTAACGAATCTGACGCCTATCGAATCTGATGCCCTAGTGCTCGCGGCTAAAATGAGAAAACTTGGTGGACGCCTTCATCCTTACGCAATGGAAATAGGTTTGCATCTGTATTTTTTTTTTATAATTAAATCTGTCCAAAACAACGTTAACTAACTTCAGGAAAATCGTGCTTAGGGACACAATTAAAAAAAAAAAAGACTGGTAGTACTTTTTTAAAATTTTGCTGGTCAAATTTTCTTAACGTGGTGTTGAAAAATTTATCTCGAAAAACCAAAACTATATGCACTAACTAATACAGCGCGAAACACGAGTTTTTTAAAAACACGATTTTTTTGAAACACGAGCGGTCTATTTCCACAACTTTGTAAACACATGCTTGAAACACATGTAGCGTGGGAGTGTTTAAAATAAAAGAGCAGTGTTTTAGTGATTACTTTGCAACATGTGAAGTATGCGTTATAATAATAAACTTTTTTTTTTTTTTTACTTTAAACAGTCTTGTCTCCACATGTGTTTTAAGCATATTTAAAAAAAATAAAATGTTGCAAATTAAATGATAGTGT
>JAHWFP010004129.1:9766-72188 GCA_023313725.1 Lithobius niger
CCCGGGACGTCCCTGTTCCACATACTACAGAGATGTTAACCAAAGCTTTATTGTATATCTAGTAAAAATAAATTAATTTGTGGGTGGACGAAATTGTAAAAATCTGGAAACTGCCTGATAAGTCAATTCCCACAAGGAGTTTTCAAAGACGATATTAAATTCTCAACCAGTTTTTTGATGATCTTGGTCACAATGAAAGCCAATTACAAGATAAAAAAAAACAAACGGGATCATCATGGTGATGCTGATATTATCACTTTAAAGATGACGGGTCTGGTAATGCCAGCAGTACCACGCTGATCCCATTTTTTATGTTTTTTATCTTGTAATTGGCTTTTATTGTGACCAAGACCAGCAAATTTAACCCACAACGCGGTTGCATCCACGATTCCCCGAAAAACGTTAACCAATTTACATTACCCAATTCACGATGGAAGCAAAGTTTGTCAGATGTCGCTCTGGAGCCACAAGAAAGGGACCCAGAACCCAAAGCAGAGAAACATACGGAGTTACGGTCGCTGAAACCTAAACCCTTCTGTACCTCCACATCAATCATGAGCCGATCATTGTCCACCAATACACGATCGAGGATATGCTTTCGTCTGGTTGGCTTCACTACGAGCTGGGTGAAGCCCATAACAGTAACACAGTCCAAAAAGGATTTCTGGGTCAAGACTGTGCATGAACCACTCGACCAGTCGATCCAGGACATGTTGAAATCCCCCACTATATTGTTAGGTAGTTTCGTCGACACAAGGAAATCCTGCATTTGGCTAACATCATCAAGTCTCCGAACCAGGAGGATATAACCGAGCAAAACACGAGTGACAGGAGAACCAAGGTCTAGGCACAAGGCTTCAGAAAATCTAATAATCTATCTATTATTCAAATTATTGGATTTTTTGAAGAACACTGCAATGCCACCAGCATGTATACCCCTACCACGTTTCAAAACATTGTAAGCTGTATGGTGGACCATCATTGAATCTGGGACTGTCGTATCAAGCCAGGTTACTACAATGAAAATTAAATCAAATTTTTTCCCCGGAGAGCATGTATCCCAACAATTGCATTTTTTGTTTTAGGCTGCGTGCATTAAAAAAACGACACAAATAAGTGCTTACACCCTTGGATTGCTTACGGCGTCCACTGGTGTGCTCGGGTAGACTACACTGCATTTCAAAAGCAGAACAGCCATTATAAGCTATTAATTTCCCTGCGTGTTATAATAATGTGGACTGTGACCATTTCGTCCAAATGTGCATGATAGGACATGTGACAAGAATTTCTTGCCCTGCAGTATGACATGTACACCATCACTCGACATGTAATTGCGGGTCAGTACATATTCCCAAATATTCACAATATTCATACGTGTACATAACTTATCGACAAGTTCATTACACCGGTGCAAGTAAGCGCCAGGACACCCCCGACGAAAGCGTGTGGCAAACTACGGAAGCACACCCACAAAAACAATTTTTTCCAATATCTATAGAGCAGTGACATTTGCCCCCATATTGGTACCAGTATGGGTTTTGGAGGGCATAACTACAAGGTGCACTACATAAAAATGGAGGGAAAAACAACGGAAGAGCGGATTTCTCAGGCTTAAAATAACGTTGTTTTGTCCAACAACAAAAATCGCGTGTTTTAGGTCTTAGAAATCACTCTTCACAGCATCGTTTTCAGTATGACGCCCTTCTGTTTCTCTCTGAAGTGTCCCTTGCAGCTAACCCACAAAGGCTCTAGCATAGAGTTGTATACAATAATACTACGTCGTGTCACTGCTCTGTATTGGCATAGTGTAGTATATAGTTGGCACGAAGATGAGGGCACATCTCAAATCGTAAATGCTCATACTCGATGGAGGTAGTCGAGTGTCGGAACGATTCCCCCCCCCCCCGAAGCCGAGATATACCACAAAATCAAACTACTACAAAAGTCATTCATGAAATCAAGAAACAGTTGCGTCTTACTTACTATGAATTTTGATTTTTCTGCCTCCCCACCACCATGAGAACCATTCAAGAACCCCCTCCGCCCCTCAGGAGAGCCCGAATAAAATCAATGATCTTTCCTGACAATAAGTAATGACTTGTCTCTTACTCAGGGTGATAGTTTGATTTATAAATGGCTTACCTTCTGTGTAAGATTGTCAGCTGCAGCGCATATGACGAAAATTCTGAAGACTGAAATTGAAGCGCCTGCCATCCAAGCAACGCGGGTAAATAGACCATGGGAGGGCGCAAATACTACCACATATGCAACTACACTCATGTTAAGGGTGTGCATAGCCAGAATCACAGTTACTATTTTGGAAAACGCATCTTGCACTTCGCTTGCCAACAAGTAAAGTAGTTCGTATTTGTGACGAATATCGTTGAGTGGACGAGCGATCGACGAGGACCGTGAAGCTAATGCCATGGCCAACTGATCCTTCAGTGTCTTGAAACTGTCAGCAGTCAAATCCACGGAAACTTTGAATGACATGCTAGCCACGAATTCTGTAAGTTGCAAAATAAGAACCGCTCCAGTGAACATGAAGCCCATATAATTTGTGTAGTCCGTATTTAAAGACACTCCCACGCATGCGAAAAAGGGTGAAAAATGAACGACCCATATTTTGAAAAGGTAGCGACAGTTTACCGCCTTCGTGCCAAGAAAACTCTCAATGCTTTTCAAAGAGGTTACAACTTGATAAATTTTTGCTTCTGCCATGTGGAATGTGATAGTTAGAAGAAGCTTTAATGCCAACATTGAGAAGAGGGCTGCACATGAAACGAGAGCGAAGACCACGTTACTTTGATAATAAATTATAATAACTGATAATTTATACAATCGTTCATGACCGAAGATTACAAACACACAAATTATGATCTTGTAAAGAAGACAAAAGGCTTTGATCCAGTAACTTCTGCATCGAACGTTCAAGTTACACCTAATATTCAAATCCCAGGACAAAAGTCCGCATATTTGTCCAAATAACAGCAATGGCTTGAATAATTTGTTGCTTTTTGAAGTATTTCGACTTGACTGAGTACCTGTTTCTCCTCTCATTTGTTTCAAAGAAGTCGGTGATGTGGGGAAATCCATCATGCAGCCTCTATAGCCCCAAATATGACTAAATTGAGTCACAATGTATTGTTTTTTATGGTTCCTGATGACCTAGTCAGTGTGTTTTAGAATGAAACTGTGAACATGCTTTCAGGAGAAGGAGAAAGAGCTGTTTTCACAAAATCCATTACGTTAGGAAGTAATAAGTTATTAAGAGTTGCTCATGAAGGAATGAGTTAACAACTTGCTACACAGTATCTTAATTCGTAAAGAACACCTTAACCAAAGAATAGCTTAATAACTTTGCAGTAATATTCAAATGAAATCTTTGAACTGGCGATGTTCAAATGACACTATTGCAATACAGTCATGAACAATGACAAGACACTGCGGAACTGCAACGATAATTCTTAGACGGTGTATGTAGGGTCTTGGCACAAAACTGTGGATATGTTTGACCTCAATAAACCTAAAAGTAGTAGTGCTTCAAAAACAGTATGAACCCACAGTGTATCCAATAAATAGTATTAAGTTAAAGAACCAACGCAACTGTGTATTATCGAAAAGGCTGCAAGTATGGCGTCACTAATATCAATAAACTCGAACTGTATAATAATTACCATGTAATTACTTATTCTTATAAGTCTTTGGATGAAAACGATAGGCAGTTTTCCCCCTTAAAACTTGTGAACAACATGTCTATCGAAAGTGCTGCCCATCGAATAGCCCCCTTTTTCAGTCTATCTTCACAGCAGCAATTAGACCACATGGTCGGTGATTGATATCTTTCTTGCTTCACAAACAGTGATGATCGACAATTTATCACCAAACATTGCAAGCTTGTTTAACCAAGACTGCAATCTGTAGTGAAAACAAATTACCTTAATGGAAATTTGGAGCGAACACATACGTGACTGAAGTTTTCATTGCTATAGTGATGAATGTGTGTCAATGCCTCGTAAATGGATCGATTGATTGTTATTAATAACTAAGTACCATTTCACAGTTAAAAAGTGGCATGCACTTCCAAATCCATTTACCAAATTTAACAGCAATTTATTTATAAAATGAACATCACTTTCGTTAAGATGTCTCTTGCAAGATGGTCGAAGTAATTGTTGTGCTTCATGAACGGTGGAAACCCCGGAGGACCGACATTTTGGGAAAATTTAAATGAAAGTGCTTTTTGAGTCGCATCCTCTCTCATAATTAACCAAAATCAATATGATTCATATTCTAAGCATTTCTTGGTGGAACAAGCGAAGCGAGTGAGGTATAATACTTGAGTGATTTGGATTTAGCCTATGTGTTTGTCTATTTGGAACACGATAAAATTCACAACTTTGTTCCGATTTGGTTGAAATTTCATGACAATAAAGAATTGGTGTATGAAAGAAACGAGTTCGAACATGAAATTCCTTCCTTAAACATTTTCGGAGATATTCGGCTGTTCGCCCATTTTTTTTAGCCAATTCCTAGCAGCAGAGGTAAGGAAGCAGCAAGAAGGGACCCCTATCTGTGAGGGGACTGAGGCTTAATGGCGTATCGACGGCTAGGTCATTAGTGCCAACCGATGTCAAGCCGCATTTTTAAAAGATTTTTTTTTTCAATCGGGAGAGTGATAAGAAAGATGACAACTAACTTTTCTGCACTATATTACGATTTAAAAAAACAGAAAATTCGACTTTTTTCTGCTCAGTTCATCCTAATGTGCTGCACGCAATATTGACATACCGCTACTGATTTTTCGATGCCTCTCCCCATGTCTTAAATCAAGTTTTCATCGTGAATCACAGGATAAGAATGCAGAAACTACGACAATCAATCATACTGGTGACCAAAGTCCTTACATTGTGAGCACATACTCAGTAGCGAACCCCAAGAGTTTCAAACTGAAGTGTTTTAAAATATGCAGGGTGTTCTTAAAAGGTCTATTCAAATTTTAACCATCGCTGCTAGTCACCAAAACAAAGCAAAAATGTTCTATAAACGTGGGTACGGAAATGCCTCCTTTACGAGATAGTAGTTTGAAGAAGTATTGGTTAATTTTCAGTTTGGTTTGTACATTTAAAATAATTACGAATTGTTCCTACAGCATTATGAGATAAATAGGCCTATATGGAATTACTTGGCATCAGCCTGTGTTATCTCGGAAAGGATGCATTTCCATACCCATCTCGGAATTTTTGCTTTCTTTTGATGAGTAGCAGGTATGGTTAAAATTAGATTATACTTTTAGGAACACCCTGTATATTGGCAAAGTGTAGTAAACAGTACGAAGATGTGGGCTCGGGCTCATCTCAAATCGTAATTACTTATACTAGATGGGGGAAGTCAAGTGTGGGAAAGATTTCCCCATAGAAGAAAAGATACACCAGAAGATCCTAATAAGGTGTAGAAACAGTTGCATCTTATTATGAATTTTGATTTTCTGCCTCCCCTAGCATGAGAGTACTCAACCATTCAAGACCCTTCCCTTTTTTATGAGTCAGCCGAACAGCAGCCGAATATTTTCGGCCGCCACCTGGCCTAGCCGCCGGAAAAAAATATAGCTGAAGCCACAATTTTTAAGCTGTGATTCATTAAAACAACACTAAACAATCCTAAAATCACTTGCAACTTGTTTCTAATGGCGAACTCCTCGACTGTCTCGTGTTTCATAGTTTTCTAAAACCAGTTCTCTTCCCAGCATATTATGAGTGCCGTGTATGTGTTTGAGCATTAGCTTGTATGGTTACTTTCGGTTTCGTTTTAAGGTTCAAGTAATAGTGTTGGGATGCATGTGATGGTGTAGCTTGGATTTTATTTAAATGCTATAATTTGAGGGCAGAGATTTTTCTCATCACGAGTTGTCTTTTTTTTGTTTCATTTGCTAACCATCTAGAAATGCATTATGTCCCTACTCCGCCAATAGTAATTTCCTCACATTTCGTCATTTTTTTATGTGCAGCGAGTTTCACCTTTGATACTCTTTGCTTCGGTCGATTTAGCCGAAAATTAGCCGCCAGCCGGCCGAATTTGTAGTTAGCCGGTGGTGGCCAGAAAATTGGTGGCTAGCCGCAATTTAGCCGAAATTTCTGTTAAGCCGGCTGGAAATAACAGAATAATGCGGCTGAGGGATATACCCCTGCAAGAGAACCCAAAAAAATCCATGACCTTCCCTGACAATAAATAATGACTTGTCTCTTACTAAGGGTGACTGTTTATTTTAAAAATAGCTTAGCTTCTGTGTAAGATTGCCAGCTGCAGCACATATGACGAAAATTCTGAAGACTGAAATTGAAGCGCCTGCCATCCAAGCAACGCGGCCATGTAGACCATGGGAGGGCGCAAATACTACCACACATGCAATAACGCTCATGTTAAGGGTGTGCATAGCCAGAATCACAGTTACTATTTTGGAAAATGCATCTTGCACATCTCTTACCAACGAGTAAGCAAGTTCGTATTTGGGACGAATATCGTTGAGTGGACGAGTGACTGATGAGTATCGTGAAGCTAATGTCATGGCCAACTGATCTTTTAGTGTCTGGAAACTTTCAGCTGTCAAATCCACAGAAATTTTGAATGACATGCTAGCAACGAATTCTGTAAGTAGCAAAATAAGAACAGCTCCAGTGAACATGAAGCCCATATAATGTGTGTAGTCCGTATTGAAAAATATTCCCATGCATATAAAAAACGGTGCAAAATGAACGTCCCATATTTTGAAAAGGTAGCGACATTTTACCACCTTGTTGCTAAGAAAACCCTCGACGCTTTTCAAAGAGGTTACAACGTGGTGAATTTTGGTTTCTTCCATGTGAAAAGTGAGAGTTAGAAGAAGCTTAAACGCCAACATTGAGAAGAGAGCTGCACAAGAAACGAACGCGAAGACCACATTTCTTTGATAATATATTATAATAACCGAGAATTTATACAATCGTTCATGGCCGAAGATTACAAACACACAAATTATGATCTTGTAAAGGAGACAAAAGGCTTTGATCCAGCAACTTCTGCTTCGAGCTTTCAAGTTACACCTAATATTCAAATCCCAGGACAAAAGCCCACATATTTGTCCAAATAACAGCAATGGCTTGAATACTTTGTGACTTTTTGAAGTATTTCGACTTGACTGAGTATTTGGTTTTGCCCTCATTTGTTTCAAAGATATGGTTCCAAAACCTTTACGGTCCCAGCCCCAATCCTTCCCTAAATCATTGCCTCAGCCCTTTCGGCCAGACCCTAAAGACAACTGGCACTTTGACGAACCTCGCGTATTGTGGTTCCCCAGTTCAACTCCTTCAGACAATCGAAAACAGAGTTTGCATTCTTCAATCTTCCTTACCTCCTTACCTACAATGTCTACTGACTTCTGTCTTGTGCAGTCTTCACTTTTAGAGTCTTCAGTTTGTCAGCAGCTTTTATCTATAGATTTGGTGAAGTGTATTTGACGGATGGGGTGAGCATACAATTTTTATGAAGAAAGACAAGTAAGACTAGCAAACGTTCAACCATGTGTGCAGTTTCTTGTAAATGAGCAGAATGAATTGTCCAAAATGTCCAATATGAAGAAAAATAGAATTTAGCTCTACAAATGTTTCTATAAATTATGAATGATTTCAGCCGATCAGGAAACGATAAAGTTTGCACATTCAAATTGATTATTGGTAATGACTTCGCTTGGCGATACGTGTGGTGCTGAACCAGCCATTGATCGGTGCTTACTAGCACCACCATGATCCAGACAGCACAGAATCTACAATGACTGCAAGATCAACCGAGTATGGGCCAAACTAGAATGGCTGATCATGGCTGCTGGGCGAAGAGTATGGTACCATCAAAAACGAAAAAGATCGGTCGATCAACACAACATCAACCATTTGAGATGGGAGCAATTATGACATTGTAGGCATGTAGCAACGCATAAGTTTGCCTTAAATTTTCTTCTGTCTAATCAGGGGTTAACAGTTAGTTAACAGTTAGTTGATATTACTTAACTAATTATAATTATGTTGGATAATAATTTTATAATATGCAGAAAATGCCATTGGTAGATCCGAGCTGCTGGGTTAGAACCAACCTGAACCCTTGGAAGTGTGGAAGACATTCACAGTAATAGTGGCGTACCAACACGATACGACCGTTCAAACAATCCTTGATTCTGTTCAAAATTATTGCTGTACTAGCTGAAGTCACTGCACTGTGACTGAGGTTGGCGCTAATGACCAAGCTGTCGACGCGCCATTAAGCCTCATTCCCCCCCAACTAACCCGATTTCATAAAAGACCAAAATTTTGTGTTTAAACTTTTTACATTTAATTCCTTGTTTGACAACCTCTACTGGAGTGTCTCTTTATTTTTTTACTGCAGCCAGGCGAATAAATTAATTTAAATTACTTTATTTTTAATGTGACGTTCTACTTATGTAAATACTTTTTAAATCTTTACATTCTTCTACTTCTTTTATTCATTGTTTTGTTATATGACAATTGGTCATTCACCCTATTTCTTTCCCACTTGACTGGCGATACCATCGGGGACCTTTGTGTCCCTGGCAGGTCTAACCTTAGTGGTAAAGCAGTTGAGAACCAATCCCAGTCTTCTTAATTCTACCCAACCTTTCCATTTTTGAATTTTTTTTACCTGTATGCAAGCTTTTTAAATTTTTATATCTTGCATTAGTTTTTACCTTGCCGCTTTCACATTCCCATTTTAAGTTTTCTTTATACTTTTACATGCATCTGAAATGCAGCCCCTTTTTAGGATGGCAGTCAGCAATCCCCGCGATCCTTGCCAGACCTTTTGTTCCGGCAACAAATTGCTTATTATTATTATTACTATGAGTTTTGATGTTTTCATCTCCCCAACCACCACAACTCTAGTACTCAACCATTCAAGACCTCCCTTTCCCCTCAGGAGAAAAAAAAATCCATGACCTTCCCTGACAATAAACAATGACTTGTGTTTTACTCAGGGTGACAGTTTAATTCATACACGGCTTACCTTCTGTGTAAGATTGTCAGCTGCAGCGCATAGGACGAAAATCCTGAAGACTGAAATTGAAGCGCCTGCCATCCAAGCAATGTGGTTAGATACACCATAGGAGGGATCAAATGCTGTTACATACGCAATAACACTTAGGTTAAGGGTGTGCATAGCCAGAATCACAGTTACTATTTTGGAAAATGCATCTTGAACTTCGCTAATTAACAAGTAAAGAAGTTCGTATTTGTGACGTATAAAGTTGAGAGGATGAACGATTAATGACGATCGTGAAGCTAATGTCATGGCCAACTGATCTTTTAATGTCTTGAAACTGTCTGCAGTCAAATCCACAGAAATCTTGAATGACATACTAGCCACGAATTCCGTAAGTTGCAAAATAAAAACCGCTCCAGTGAACATGAAGCCCATATAATTTGTGTAGTCTGTAGTTAAAAACAGTCCCATGCATACCATAAAGGGAGCAAAATGAACGACCCATATTTTGAAAAAGTAGTGACAATTTACCGCCTTGTTACCAAGAAAACTCTCGACGTTTTTCAAAGAGGTTACAACGTGATGAATTTTGGTTTCGTCCATGTGGAAAGTGATAGTTAGAATAAGCTTAAATGCCAACATTGAGAAGATGGCTACAATAGCAACAACAGTGAAGACCACGTTACTTTGACTATGAATTATAATAACTGATAATTTAAACAATCGATCATGACCGAAGATTACAAACACACAAATTATGATCTTGTAAAGAAAACAAAGAGCCTTGATCAAGCAACTTCTTCTTCGAACTTCCAAGTTACACCTAAAATTCAAATCCCATGACAAAAGTCCGCATATATGTCCAAATAACAGCAACGGCTTGAATACTTTGTGACTTTTTGAAGTATTTCGACTTGACTGAGTACCTGTTTCTTCTCTCATTTGTTTCGAAGAAGTCGGTGATGTGGGGTAATCCATCATGCAGCCTCTATAGCCCCAAATGTGACTAAATTGAGTCACTATGTATTGTTTTTAGGGATACTGATGACCCACAATCAGTGTCTTTTCGTATGAAACTGTGAACGTGCTTTCAGGAGAAACAGAAATAGCTGTTTTCAAAACAATATTCTTAACATTAGGAAGTAGTAAGTTATTAAGAGTTGCTCATGAAAGAATGAGTTAACAACTTGCTACACAGTATCTAAATTCGTAAAGAACACCTTAACCAAAAGAACACCTTAATACCTTTGCAGTTATTTTCAAATGAAATCTTTGAACTGGCGATGTTAAATAATGGATGACACGATTGCAATACAGTCATAAATGCAACGATAATTTATAGATGGTGTAGGTAGGGTCGTGGCACAAAACTGTGGATATGTTTGACCTCAATAAACCTAAAAGTAGTAGTGCTTCAAAAACAGTATGAACCCACAGTGTATTCAATAAATAGCGTTAAGTTAAAGAACCTACGTATTTGTATTATCGTAAAGGCTGCAAGTATAGCGTCACTAATATCAATAAACTCGAACTGAATAATAATTACTCATTCTTATAACACTTTGGATGAAAACGATAGGCAGTTTTCCCCCTTAAAACTTCTGAACAACATGTCCATCGAAAGTGCTGCCAATCGAATAGCCCCTTTTTTCAGTCTATCTTTACAGCAGCAATTAGACAAATTACACGGCCAGATAAACACATGGTCGGTGATTGATATCTTTCTTGCTTCACAAACAGTGATGAACGATAATTTATCACCAATCATTGCAAGCTTGTTTGACCAAGACTGCAATCTGTATTGAAAACAAATTACCTTAATGGAAATTTGGAGCGAACACATAAGCGACTGAAGTGTTCATTGCTATAGTGATGAATGTATGTCAGTGCCTCGTAAATGGATCGATTGATTGTTATTAATAACTAAGTACCATTTCACAGTTAAAAAGTGGCATGCACTTCCAAATCCATTTACCAAATTTAACACAATTTATTTATAAAATGAACATCACTTTCGTTAAGATGTCTCTTGCAAGATGGTCGAAGTAATGGTTGTGCTCCATCTAACGTTGGAACAAAAACCCCGGACGACCGACATTTTGGGAAAATTTTAATGAAAGTGCTTTTTGAGTCGCGTCCTCTCTCATAATCAACCAAATTCAATATCATTCACATCCTAAGCATTTCTTGGTGAAATGAGCGAAGCGAGTGAGGTCTATACTTGAGTGAATTTGGATTTAGCCTACGTGTTTGTCTGTTTGGGAGTTAATAAAAGTTCACAATTTTGTTCTGACTTGGTTGAAATTTCATGTCAATAGAGCATTGGTGCATGAAAGAAACAAGTTCAAACATGAAATTCCTTCCTTAAATATTTTCGGAGGTAATTGGCTGTGAGCCCATTTCATTTAGCCATTTTCTAGTAGCAGAGGAAAGAAAGCAGCAAGAAGGGAACGCGATCTGTATGGGGAGGATTGAGACTTAATGGCGGGTCGACAGCTAGGTCATTAGCGCCAAACGAGGCCGGACCATTTTTTTAAAAGATTATTTTCCCCTTGTATTGGGAGAGTAATAAGGAGAATGAAAACAACTAACTTTTCTGCACTGTATTACGATTTAAAAAGAGAATTTGACTTTTTCTGTTCAGTACATCCTAATGAGCTGTGCCATATTGACATACAAATTTTTCGATGCTCCTCCCTTCCCATGTCTTAAAACATGTTTGCATCATGACGTACAGGCAATGGTAAGAATGCTAAAACTTACAATCAATCGCACCGGTGACCAAAGCCCTTACATTGTGTGCACTCAGTAGCAAACTTTAAGTGTTTCAAAACGAGGTGTATTAAAATGTATATTGGCAAAATGTAGTAAACAGTTATTACGAAGATATGGCACATCTCAAATCGCAAATGCTTATACTCGATGTGGCGAAGTCGAGTGTGGGAAGGATCCCCCCCCCCCCTACCCCAAGCAAAGATACACCAGAAGATCAGACTACTAATGAAGGCTTTTATAAGGATTAGAAACAGTTGTATCTTACCACCAATAGACGACAGGCCACTATCAAAGATAAGAAATATCAGACAAAAAAATGTTCCTTTCTTCCAATCATGAGCAGAAATAAATTTGGAGAAAAACTTAAGGACTACTATGTACCAAGCATTTGTAATAAGCTGCCAGACAAAACTTGGAGTATTTGCTATTTCAAACACCTCAAAAAGTTTTTAACGCAATTTGTTCTTACGATATTATTAGCCACCAAATGATCTGTTATCTAATTTCGTGTCCATCACTGACCTGAGATGTTATAAAAAATGTTACAAAATTATTTTCATAAGTTTGAAATTCTTGTACTGAGGATCTTTGAGTATTGCTTTATTTTTTTCAAATTTGTTGAAATTACTGAATCTTACTATTCTTTTTGAGTGTTTTTCAAATTATTTGAAATTGTTGTCGACGAACAACCATGTTGCATCTAACAGTTGCATCATACTGTCGTTGATAGTTATTTGCTGTAAGGATGGTCCCTGTTTGGAATTCCCTGTTTCAGCATACTGTTAGGTTACCATCCGTGAATAATTTCAGGTGGTTGTTTAGACCAAACCACCTAACCCGATTTCCTAAAAGACCAGAAATTTGTGTTTAATTTTTTACATTTAACTCCTTATTTTGGCAACCTCTATTATAGTCTCTCACCATTTTTTAACGGCAGCACGATGAACCATTTAATTTAAATACTTTATTTTTAATGCGGCCTTCTACTTATGTAAAGACTTTTAAAATCTTTACATTCTTTTACTTATTTTATTCACTGTTATTTGAGAATTAGCGATTCACCCATTTTTTCCACTCGACTGGCGGTACCATCAGGGATCTTTGTGTTCCTGCCAGGTCTAATCTTAGTGGCAAGGCAGTTGAAACCTATTCTGCTCTTCCTAATTCTACCCAACATTTCCATTGGCCATGCAGTTTTTGAATTTTTTGATTTTCTTTTTACATATATGCAATCTTCTTAAATTTTTATATCTTGCATTAGCTTTCACCTTGCCGCCTTTCTTTTTTCCTTATTCTTTTACATGCATTTTAAATACTGCTTTTTTTTTTAGGCTGGCAGTCAGCGACCCCCGTGATCCTTTGCCAGACCCATTGTTCTGGCAGCAAATTCCTTGTTATTATTGTTATTAATTTTGATTTTTCTGCCTCCCCCACCACAACAATAGTACTCAACCATTCAAGACCCCTCTTCCCCCTCAGAAGAAAAAAATCCATGACATTTCCAGACAATAAACAATGATTCGTGTCTACTCAGGGTGATAGTTGAATTTATAAATGGCTTACCTTCTGTGTAAGATTGCCAGCTGCAGCGCATAGGACGAAAATCCTGAAGACTGAAATTGAAGCGCCTGCCATCCAAGCAATGCGGTCGGATAGACCATGGGAGGGCGCAAATACTACCACATATGCAACTACACTTAGCTTAAGGCTGTGCATAGCCAGAATCACAGTTACTATTTTGGAAAATGCATCTTCCACTTCGCTTACTAACAAGTAAAGAAGTTCGTACTTGTGACGTATAAAGTTGAGAGGACGAACGATTGATGAGGATCGTGAAGCTAATGTCATGGCTAACTGGTCTTTTAGTTTCTGGAAACTGTCAGCAGTCAAATCCACAGAAATCTTGAATGACATACTAGCCACGAATTCTGTAAGTTGCAAAATAAGAAACGCTCCAGTGAACATGAAGCCCGTAAAATGCGTGTAGTCCGTATGGAAAAATATTCCCATGCATACCATAAAGGGTGCAAAATGAACGACCCATATTTTGAAAAGGTAGCGACACTTTACCATCTTGTTGCCAAGGAAACCATCGACGCTTTTCAAAGAAGTTATAACGTGATGAATTTTGGTTTCTTCCATGTGAAAAATGAGAGTTAGAAGAAGTTTGAATGCCAACATTGAGAAGAGGGCTACAATAGCAACAACAGTGAAGACCACGTTACTTTGATTATAAATTATATTCACCGATAAGTTAAACACTTCTTCGTGACTGATGATTACAAACACACAAATTACAATCTTGTAAAGAAAACAAAGAGCTTTGATCAAGCAACTTCTTTTTCGAACTTTCAAGGTATACATGAAATTCAAATCCCATGACAAAATTCCGCATATTTGTCCAAATAACAGCAATGGCTTGAATACCTTGATTCTGTCTGAAGTATTTTGACGTGACTGATTATTTGTTTTTGCTCTCATTAGTTTCGAAGAAATGGTTGATGTGGAAAAATGCATCACACAGTCTCTATAGCCTCAAATGTGATTAAAGTGAGTTATAACGTATTGTTTTCTAGAGTTTCTGATGACCCACAGTCAGTGTGTTTTAAAATGAAACTGTTATCGCGCTTTCAGGAGGAACAGAAATAATTGTTTTCAAAACAACATCATTTAACATTAGGAAGCAGGAAGTTATTACGAGATGTAGTGGAATGTGTTGAGTGTATCTTGCTACGCAGGTTCTTGATTCATAAAGAACACCTTAACCAAAAATACCTTAATCACTTTGCAGTAATTTTCAAATTCAATCTTTGAAACGTTCAATGACGGATGACAAAACTGCAGTACACGATCGCAATAATCAATTAGAATACATTGTGGCAAATCAACAATAATTCTTAAAAGGTGCACATAAGGTCTCTGACCATTATTTACCAAATCGAATCTTGGATCCAATAAAGAACGGAACAATTTTTACTCAAGAAAAACACATCTGCTTCAGTTGTGTTGCCGTACTACAACAAAAACGAGTTTGATAGCTTTTAACGAAATTATCATCCTACGTTCGCCCACTGGGATCATTATGCTAAAGAAAATCCTGTCACAGACTTGATGAATGACATTTTATCAGTTTGCTTTGGTGTTCAGCGCTTTAATCTTTGTTCAACATCATGAGATTGTGTTGACACTTCACCATTAGGAACACATCAGAGAGTGACGTACGACTTTTCCAAAGTTTCTCATTAGATAGCACTCAAACCTATACCAATATTGTCAAAATGTTGGATAATAGGTAGGTTCCCCGAGTGCATTAGAAAATATTGATCCATAGTATTCACAGTTTAAAAGAACTTGCAATAAAAATATTCCCTGACTGCTACTAGCTCCAGGTCGAACCGTACAGGCTACTTTAGATCACGATTTTCTCAGGTACGCACACTTTGGTACCAACCACATTACAAAGTATCAATACACGTTGTTTTAGTATTATGTTAGCCAACACATCAAGGGATTGTTAGGGTTATGATAGTTTCGGATTGCTGGAATCTACCATACAAACCCACTAGAGAGAGGATTACTACTTCCACTGATCACACCTAGCAGGCGAAAATGTTTAATCGATCATACAAACCCATTAGAGAGAGGATTACTACTTCTACTGACTGCACCGAGAAGGCACAAAGGTTCAATCTACCAGAGAGAATTACTACTTTCACTGATATAGCAAAAATAGCTACTTGAGTGTTCGGTGTTAGGGCCAACTGGATGGGCACGCACGAAAACTATAGTAGCCACTTGACTACAGCACCATAAATACAAGCAACACGATCACACACGACAGTGGAAAACATTGCATGGAGCTTAGCATGTCTCATCTGTTGACCGAATTTCTGAAAACACCGGATAAGGGCAACACTATCAGATAAGGATGGTGCGATGCAAAATACCTTCTTAAAATCTTACGTCAAAACAAGTGTTGCCACATTTTGTAAACCAATACAAATTATACGGATAGAAACATATAAATACATCCTGGTTGTAGCCCACTAAATTATGGAAGGTCTAATTTAACTTACATTTTTGGATAGATTATCAGCAGCTACACATATGGTGTACATCCGAAGTCTTGAAGCCGCCATTCCAGCAAGCCAAGAAGCAAAGAGAGAGATATCAAGTCCTGTTGGTAATGCGACCAGGTATGAAATTAAACACAAGTGAAGGGTGTGAAGTGCAAGCTTGATTGTCACGATTTTGGTGAAAGTTCCTTGGATTAAGCTAGTAAGCTTGTACAGTTTCATAGGAGTGACGTATTTTATTTAAACAATGAATGGTTGGTGATGGTTGGATGATCAGAATGAAAAGCGCATAGCCGCAGACCAAATCCTCCGTGTTAAAGCTTAGCGCATGCGTCGTACATGTCTTGGCATGTGTGGTCGCACACAGAATGAGTCCACAACCGGAGTTTCACGATTGCTTGCGTCATACGCTTTAGGATTATATATGTATATAGTATATAGTACTATCTCGATGTATAAAGTAGCGCGCGAAATGCGCCCCCCCCTCAGTCGGTATTTCATACTTATCCGTTTAGGGTAAATAAAAATGTACGGTCAAAAAACACTATTGCAGCGACATTTTTCACGTGATCATACCTGGACCTGCGAAACGTGTTAACATGGAAGATTTGGTATGCGGCTAAGCGTTTGTATCAGTATTTTGTTCAGCTCTTCATCTGACATTCTGAAGTTCTCAGTACTTAGACCAGCAGCAACTTTAAACGACACGACAATAACAAACTCTGCAAGTTCCAGTGTAATAAGACTTCCGGCACATTATTCCAGCACATTATTCCAGCACACTTCCAGCCATCGAAATCCGAGTAATCCAGTATGGAAAATACTCCTAAGCCCAAGATTAATTATCTAAGGTTTAAAAACGTAGCGTCATTTTACCAACTTGTTGCCAAGTAGAACTTCGAGTTTTACAAATGACTGAATCAACTTCCAGATTTGTCTTTCTTCCAAATAAAAAATAGCAGTTATAATATACTTCAACACTAACGACGAGAATAATGCAATTTTTTTTAATAACAATACCGCTTACTACATTCACTTTAGTTGCCGAAGTATGTTGGTTGTAAAAACAAGAACAGCAAGAATCCGGTAGTGATAAAAACACAAATTCCAATCATGTAGAGAAGACATAATAAACGAATACAGTAACGTCTTCTCTGGAGTTTTTGACTTTGGACCTTCAAAGCTTCTTGGAACTCCAGATCCCATGACAAAAGTCCACATATTAAACCAGTGATCAACAAAGGTTTGAAGATTTGGTAACTGACCGAAGAATGTTGGAACATCTGAGAACCTTCTAATTGCTTCGTGTGGTCTGCTGTTCTCATGTAAAACATTTTTTTTATAAGCGTTTAGCAAGTACGAAATATATCAGAGTTGATATTCTTGAAAAGGTTGCAATTCAATATTCATACATCAGAAAACCGAATTAACGTTGATTAGCACATCTGTCGAGCAGGAAACTGATAAAGGAACCAAAGAATTTTCATGAATCAATCTCATATTAAAGAACCAAGGCAACTACGGATTGTCGAAGATGATTCAACTGCGGCTTTGTCTGTCTCAAAAAAATTCCATAAAAACTCCTAATTTAATCATGACCTTGACACAGAACCAAGGATATGCTTCCCACAATAACTCTAAACAACATCGCACTACATCAGCAGTTGCATAACAGTGCAGTTAATTCCATAAACAGTTGAAGTTATAGAACCATTGAAATACTGTACTCTCGAAAATGTTGCAAGTATGGGGTTGCTAATTCCAACGAACACAAACTGAATAAAAGTTATTCATTTAGTTAAGATCTGGACACAATGCAATTGACAATTTTTTTCTCTCGAAAGCTGTGAACAGATTAGATAGAACGCATCTGTCTGCAGTGACTACTAAACTATTAAACCTTTATGCAGTCTGTCTTTACTGCACCGATAGACAAATTACATTGCAAAATAAACACAATGTTGATGATTGGTATCGTTTGACCGTGTCATGCAGCGATTACACAACAAACACCACTTTCTTTAAGATGGGTCTTGTGTAATGCATTAAGCAGTTGCTGAGATATGTCCATTTTTACATTCGTATTGTGCTGTACAGAATTTTTAAATTAGGTTATTAATGAACATGAGGAACCAGTTATTGTAGCGATGGGGAGGGACAGAGGAATTGAAATTGTGGCCGCCTACCGATGTTTCGATGCCGCTTCTCATATCTTCAGAACGTCTTTGTATCATGAATCAGCCTACATATGAGTTGAAAAACAATAATCACTGTGGTGACCGGCGCCCTGATATTGTGAGCACTTCCTAATAGTGATCCCCCAGTGATTCAAACTGAGGTGTTTTAGAATCTGTATTGGCAGAATGTAGTAAACAGTTAGTAAGAAGATGTCGGCAATGCCGACTCGGCATGTATCTCAAATCTTGTAAACACCTAAACCAGCGGTTCCGAACCTTTTCTGTAGTATACCTCCCCAGATTCGTTAGCTCCCAATACTACCTCTGCAAAATATTCCATTCTCCAGGCATGTTTCCTCTTTACTCTCCACTCCCCCCTACTATTATATGCATGTTTGTGCTTGGCTGGTTGTTTATGGAGGTTTATAGATGTTTTTGAACTGGATGATGAAAAATAAACATGCAGTTTGTTCATTTTTAAAACAATTCCAGGTTTATTGCGCATATTTATGCTAACCATGGAAGGGGGACTGAAGGGGGATGCGCTGATTGAGTGAACAAAGCCACGAAAATCATTGCTTGGTAGGCAGTGTGCACAAAAATATGGATGAGGAAACTTGGTTTGGTGAAGCCAGGGGCAGACAAATAAGCGGCCAAACTGTACAAATGATGGAAACGGTGCATCCAACAACACCCGTTCGTAGCACGAGCTTTAGTTAACAGGAGTATAAGTGAGGTTCATAAGAGAATTGGTATTGTTCTTTAGACTGCTGTTGAAATCTTTATGAGATTGGGCCAGTATGATCAAGTAGGTAATCGTAACACTGACTATCTGTAAAGAAGAAAAAAATCAATTAAAATCAGGACTTGTAACAAAATGTTTCGCATTGGCATTTGAAAGGATCTGACCTTTTTTCTAGCTCGATATTCTGGGTGTGTTCAAGAAAAAAATTGCAATTGAAGTTCATTGTGTAGAGCATTTTATTGGCTTTTTAAAGTTAAAAAAAAATCGGCATTTTAATGGTATCAAAGACAAAACTACTGAAACTAAGTTGTTTTCCAGAGGTCCCGGGAACTTAGTGCAATCGCCCTTCATGGAATCTAGGGAAAAAGGACTGAGGAAATAAGCTCGGGGGGAAAAATTTAATAAGTTTCTGAAAAATCCGAGGGAAAAGGATCCGTGGAAAAAATACGGAAAAAAAGTTCGAGGAATAAAGGTTTTATGAAAACCCATATATTTTTACCAAGGTATTTTTATCCCAGGACCTTTTTCGCTAGGCAAGGAAAATGACCAATGCGCAAGGCCAACTGGAATTGAAGCTGCGCTCCTCGCACACTAAAGCATTGAACTCACTTTCAATCCAACTTGGCATTGCCGTTACGACGCTACTTTCTTTTGGCAACCGTCGGAGGGTGTGGATAACCCACCAGGGTCTGACAAAAAAAGAAAGGATCCGAATAAGTACCATCGAAAAACAAGTTTACGTTTTTTTAAAGAAAGAATTGCGTTACATTTAATCATTCAGAACCAGTCCACTATAATTTCTAGACCTTATTTCATCAGTGTACTTAATCGCCAAAGGACCAATTGGCAACACTGTATGCAATTTAAATTATCACTCTTCCGTTGGAAACTTTATGAAGTCAACTCATGTTTTAACCCTAGAAACCCGTATTGGCTGCACTTTGAACGAAAGAAAGTTCAAAATTAAAAATGCAACGTGTCCTACAATCCATTTAAATTTCATTAAGGTTTATTCTGTTACTTGCTGGATTGCCATATTTAATCGGAAAATTGCCAGTTACTCAAACTACCCGCCATATTTTATTTTTTACTCTTCCATAGGCACATCAAAGAAGTCAACCCACATTTTAGAAAAAAAAACAACAAAGAATAAATTCATCCTTTAAAGGCCATTTGTGGATGTAACCAGCCCCACGATTTACTGCATTTCAGGCTCATTAACGAGATATACACTGAACACAAAGTTTGCTCGTCCGGTCATGCACCATGTAATAAAAACCCTAAGGTGCAAAGGTTCTAAAAACAAAAATTCTTACCGATGTGAATAACCCTTTGTTAATCGTAAAGATTCCCCAGGCACTTATTTCAACAGGTGACTGACTCAGTTTGTTAGTTAATAATGTAATCTGAAACAAATAACAATAATCAATCAACATTAACATTACTCCGAGTGACGGCCATTAGTGCGTCATCGCATCGCGTCACTGGAAAGCTATAGTACAGTAACAAGCCACCAGAGATTGAAACTGCTTTCCTCGCTCACTAAAGGCTCGTCAGTTTGGCGCTTTTCGTGTATTACTGAGTGGGTTAGTTAGGAGTTGAGGGGAGAGGGAGGGGGCGCAAACTAAGTAATTTTTAGATAAACAAAAACCAAATTACCATAATTCATAACCAAGGGTGTAAGTTTTATTTATTAGTTTTGTTTATTGGATAACAGTGAACTTACATAGTGGGAAAAAAAAAACACAAGTAGGTATTGCATAATGGTGAAATAGATCAGAGGATGCGCTGACTGAGTGAGCGAAGCAAAGGAAATCAGCGTTTGTTTAGCAAGCCTTAAGTAAAACTGGCGTCATTAGCCTTACTCAGCGTAACCGGAGTCAGAAATAAATATGAAATGACTCATTGGGTTCTAAAATGCGGCTTTCGTGAGCATGGTTGAAATGCTTCAAAACGTGAACCAACAAACGATGGATCAACACCACCCGTGTGAGCAAGGACTTAAGCTGGTGAAATATAACGATTATCAACATTGATCACCCAATCACGAGTCATCGAACAGCCGAGTTGCACAAAAGCAGTGGTCATGACCCTGTCCTGCAGAATGGTTAGCCTCATTCGGAATCAACTCAGTTCGGTTCATCGAAATAGCTTTACATTATTCTCACTAACAAATTCGAAACATTGGCTGGCAAATAATGTTGCATTGTTTTGTGCAGCATTTTTGTCCGCCACCAAGTATTATTTGCGTGGTAGCAGCACTTAACTCGGAAGGAAAAGGCAGCAGATACCTGTAACTGCTGCTATCTATCGTAACCTCCGATAACGATGGTCCTATGAGGGCAACGCGATGGCACTAAGAATACCTACGGAAAAATCCCTCCAAGAAAAATACCCACGGAAAAAAATCCACCGGGGAAAATATTCCCAGAAAAAATACCGTCGGAAAAAAATAGTCAAATTATATCATTACATTAGGCAAAAAGTTTTCCTAGTGTATGAAGTAAAATGTGAGATCTTAAGCTTTTTGATTGTTTTAACCAAGAATTTATAGGGTTGGGAGGAGAATTTGAAACTCTAAAAAGTCCCTATTGAAACACGCTAGATTCATCCCCATTAGTTCAGTCCGAGTTTTCAGAGGGCGCCACGTGTTCTATCTGGTAATTTTGGCTCATTTTTCAGCCCAAATGTAAAGGAAACTAAATTACAACTACGCTAGGCTAAACAATAATTAAATATAAGCTAGTTTCATTTAGTTTAGTTTAATTTTTGGCTAAAAACTAAGTAGAAATTCTCACATAAAACACGTGGCGCCCTCTATAAACTAAGACTGAACTAATTCGAATATATCTAAGGCGTTTCAGCATGGATCTCAGTCACAAATTCTCCTTCCCAGCCCTACAAATTCTTGTTATAACTTAGTCCTGAAATGTGATATGTCTATGCAATAATGACAGTAACAAACTGTTATCAATACGAATAAACATAGTGTTTACAAGTCTATTTTTTAAAACTCTGTTTACTATTAGAAAATTATTATCTCTCATATTATTGTAGGCATTACATAGAAGACTTAGGCGACAACAATTTGACAACAAAATTATTAATTTCTAAACTGTTGGACACTTGTGACGAAATGATTAGAAAAAATATATCTGATAATGTCAAATTATAATTTTTTCCAGGGGGGTATTTTTTACGAGAAATTTTTTACAAGGGTACTTAAAAATGTCATATTTTTTTTCCAACTATAAACTATGCAACTGATTTCGATCATTCATAATTTATTTGACTTTGGGGGTGGAATACGCACTGAATACTCAAATATAGGATTTCAGTATGCTTTAATTCACATATTCAAAACTTTTTATACAAACAGGATTTGAGTTATTTTTCCAGGGGGTAATTCTTCGGGGGTATTTTTTACGTGATATTTTTTACGAGGATACTTTTACCCAGATCCAAGTCGCAGCTCCCTAAATAAATCTTTCTAATTCTCGTTTAACAAAAAAGGAAATACACTGTTCGTAATAAAGAATTTCATTTCAAATTGATTCTTTTACGTCATTTACTTTAAGCTAGGCTATGTGTCTGCAGCTTGTTTGTTCGTTGGAAATATCTTTTCTTTGGTTTTTCGTTTCTTGTAAATGAAAGAATATAGGAAGCTGATTGTGTGCTGAATGCCAACTATATGTAATCCGACCAGTACAAAAAAAACCTATTTGGCATCTTACAGATCTTCTGGCAAATCACACTGCAAGCAAAACAAACCTCACCTCAAATCGTTCTTCTGCAGTGAGATGTTCCGTCTTAGCATCATGTAATGGTATCAACCCAGAGGCAGCCTGTAAGACATGAAAATAGTTGACTGTAAGGAGGAGAAATCAAACACAACAGGAGTTAGGCCGACCAAAGATTGAAAAGAGTGCTTATTTTAGTGTGGTACGCAATAAAGGACATGACCCGAGTCACATACCTGACATGAGCCATACATTTGAAACTGAAACTAGTCGTGTTGCACCTAGGACGATATAATTATGATAAACTTTACTGGCAAAGCAGATTTACGATTTAAGGAGCAGCCATCTGTGATACTTCACTTAGAGATTATGGGGCGGTTGAACATGGTGAGCAAATTCAGTCCTATAACTCCAAAATGTTGGAAAAACTTAAGTCCGGCGAGTAGCGTAAAACACGCACAGCTTCAGTTACACTGTGGTACTGTTTGCAAAATTTATCCTATTACAGGCAAAAGTTTGAACTAGTTTTTCCAATAGCTGTTCGATTTTATAACTTGGTGTTTGCATACTTTTTAAGATACACAACTGTTTCACATTTGTGACAACTTGCTTTTAATATTTGTCTTCATCGCATACCGCAGGAGTGATGACGAATTATGGGATGTGTATCTTACGAAGCGCATTCTGGCGAGTGAAGAAGAGAGAACGGTATGTTTCTTCCGTTTTTAAAATTGTTGTTTTTATCTGAAATTTATGTTAGCGCTTTATAGAGTGTTAAAAAAAATGTCGTAAATAAAATAAAAAAATTAATTATAGATTGAAGATTGGCCATCTCGCAAATCTCATTCAGACGAGAACCGGAAGTTTCCGGTTCAGGAATTTGCATGTCAGTCGCATATAAGCATTCTTAAATTCATTACGATTCAGAAATAAAATTTACAAACAAAAATTTTTAAAAACTCAAGAAAGTCGCTAAGTTAGCTTGACGTCACACATTACCATTGAAACACACATTTGTAAGGAATTGGCAGCTAGCCGACAATAATTACTCGTTTGCTCAAAAGGGTCAGTCCAATGTCTCGGGGTTGGAGGAAACCCACTTGCACTAATGTATATGTGAGATTTCCCCATCTCCTCGACATTGAAATGCTCGTTTCTCGCAAATGAGCTATTATTGCCGGGTACCCGTCAATTCCTCATGGATATAATAATAATAATAATAACATTTTCTAATAATAACATTTCCTGAAATAATAGCATAATAATCTACTACATAATCAACACTTACCTGTTTTGTAACGTTTTCAGCTGAACAGGTCAGGACAAAAATCCGTATGGCACAATTAAACAAAGACGTCACGTAAAATGTTATTTCCAATCCTTTGTTAGTCACACCATGTAACGAAAAGAACAAGAGGAAGTAACAATAAAAACACCAGCATAGAGTGTTCTTTGAAATACACAACACCAAAATTGCTCCAAACGTGTCCTGGTAACGTGACGTCAGTAGATACAAATCTTCATAAACAAGTCGGATTTGTCGCAATTGGAGAGTGATGTTACCTGATCCAGATGCTAATAATTTACTCAGCTTTCGTGAGTTAATTTTAAAGAAATGTGCACAGAAATCATCAGTTATTTTGAAAGACATGCTGGCGTAGATATCACCCAGAACATATTGAAAAATTACCATAATTCCCGTACTAATTACTGCTGTTCCAGCATTGACCATCGTAAGATTATACATTATAATTAATAATAATCCAGTAAAAAATGTAAGACATTCCAAGAAGCCATGTTAAACCAATAGCATAATTGTTCTTTACTATTTTCCAAGAATGGCTCCATTCTTGAAATATTATTCATAAGAGTTCTCAGCTTGGCTCCATTCCAAAAACATATTATTGTTTCAAACATTACAAACAATACGTTACTGTAAGTAATAGTCTGGGCGATAACTTTATCTAGCTGATTATTCATGCCAGAAACAACAGGCTTTACGAACCGAACCGAAATCACCGAGTACCAGATCAAAATGCAAATAAACATTATTTTGTATACGAAGGACAGCCATCTTTTCCAAAATAGTCGTGGTCTATCTGCTTCTATTTCTTCAACATTGAAATCCCATGAAACAAAACCTCCTAGCTTGCCTATTAAAAGAACTGGCCAGTAGAGATGGTAATTTCTACTCTCCGATGCCTTTCCTAACTGAGTCATTATCCTTTCAGGTAATTGGCTTCTTCCGCTTCGTCGGTTGAGGTAGTCATCATGGACCCTGCAACTCATGGTTAGTATTATTTGCAGTAGTGTGTTACCACTACTAACACTTTCTAATCTTTAGTATACAGCAACCCTAAACCAAATGCACTTGGTAATCAGCTGACAGCAATTACTGATCTGCAAATTTGAATTCTCTGCTGCACAAGATGGATCAGTTTTTAAGGACTTGCAACAAAAGTTGGCTTCACTAATTGTTATTCTTCATCAATCTTCAATCTACAAAATTAATTATCTGCAGCGCATGTACTTGTGAATTTATTCATTGCAACTGCTGCTCTACAAATCTGCAGTATTCAAAAAAGCACGACCTTAAATATTTGGCAATCATCAATCTACTTAACTTCTGCTCTTCAACAATCTTTGATCTGAAATTCCGCAATTTTGTTTTACCTGGACTTGTTTGCTGCAGTTTCAAACTTTTGCAGTCATCAATATTGCCAGTCTTGTTCAGTTGGTCTCATCAACAACAATTTTCATTTAATCAGAGTTTGTATTCGTTAATCTTCCATAAATGATTTCCCACAATGTCCACGACTTTTTGTCTTGTACAGTTTGTAGAAGTTTTAATTTGTCAGCAGCTTTTATCTATAGATATGGTGAAGAGTACTTCACGGATGGGGTGAGCATACAAGTAAGAATTGCAAACGTTCAACTGTGTGCACAGTTACTTCCAAATGAGCAGAAGGAATTGTCCTAATGTCTAACATGAAGAAAAATATAATTTAGCTCTACAACTGTATGACGCTGTAAATGATGATTGAGTTCAGCTCATCTGGAAACGATTAAGTTTGCACATTCAAATTGATTATTAGTAATGACATCGCTTGGCGATAGGAGTGGTACTGAAACTGCCAGCAATTGGCCATGATCCAGACAGCACAGAATCTACAATGAATCCATGATCAGCTGAGTAAGACTGGCTGATCATGGTTGCTAGGTAAAGAGGAATGGTGCATCAAACGAAAATTTCAGTCGATCAACACAACATCAGCCATTTAAGTCGGAGCTACTATGACATTGTAGGCATGTAGTAACGCGTCGTTTTGCTTTTAATTTTCTTCTGTCTGGTCAGAGGTTAACTATCAGCATGCAATTACATAATCATTTTAATTAGTTTTAATAATACTAAATAATAATTTTATTAATAATTATATTATAGTATAACTATATCACTATGTTATATAATAATAATATGTGGAAAATGGAACTGGTCGATCCCAGATGATGGGTAGAACCAGCCTTGGATGTACAGAAAACATAGACATTGAGAGCCTCAAGTAGCATACTAACGCGATGCGACTGTTCATGATCCTGTTCAAAATTATTGCTCCACTAGCAAAAGCCAGTATTGGATGCACCGTTTGAAAAAATTGGTGTGGTCAGTTCTATAATTGTTATGTCCATGCAGCATCAAATTAAGTTTCTATGAAAACCTTTTGGTCTGTTTAGGCTTAGTGAATACTTGTGAAGTCAATTTTACTTAAGACTAGGGTACTGAATTATCCATTGAATCTATGAATCAATGGAATAATAATGAGACATTACCATGGGTTAATATTGATGATGAAATTTTTTAAAAATTTGGACGTCTTTAGTTCCAGAACGTACTCTGAGCAGTTTTTTTTTTTTAAAGTTCTGCAACGCGATTCTATCTTCCATACTTCTGGCTCGGATACCGAGGTTCTAACCACTCGGCTCTGCTTGACTCGCTTCTCTCAGGTGTTCCATGATCCCGTATGAAATTAGCATTTCGTTCATGGACTTATTTATTTGTTTATTTATTTGTTTGTTTATTTATTTGTTTTATTTGTTTGTTTATTTTGCGTGGGCGTATGTGAACGACACTGAAGCGTTTAATGAATGTCCGGGACGCTGGGTGACCCTGCGGTGGATGGTAAAAATAAAATTTTCGAAATTCGTTTAGTGCGTAAAAGTTGTCTTTTAGCATCACTACGACACATCATCTGCAGGAAGCGTATTCCAAGGATTTTACAAAACAGCGTGAAAGAAGACTTACGGCAATCCCTCCTAATAAGCTTTAATACCAAATTTTTAAACTGTGGGAATTATTTGGCATCGAAAAAGGGCCAAAAAGACATTGTAGGCTATTTTGGTCCTACTACTATTGTGTAGAAAATAAATTGTGTAGAAAATAAGTAATGTATTGTGTAGAAAATAAATAAATAAATAATTCGCAATTATGGCTGCCTTTCCTGGTCTCTGAGAGCTTCAAATGAGAGCTTCAAATGAAGGTCTCTGATATTAAAATTAAATTTAAGGCCAGTCAAATCGTCATATTTTTTCTTCTCACCAGTTTTGAAGCTCTCAGTCCTCTTATAACAATAAAGGACGACGGGATCGCAACAATGAACTAGGACGAGGAGTGCTGGGATCCACGGCGGAGGGCTGGCATCCTGGATCCCAGCACTCCACGTGGATCCCAGCCCCCGTTTGTGTTAAATGAAAAGTGGAAGAAAACAAACAAATGTAATAAATTACTGAAACAAATTTAAAAAAAACATAACAGATTTTTAAAAAACAACATTCAACAATTCACGTTACTCACGACATTGCAACCGCTGCTTTACAAACGTTGGTTTCCATTAAATGACAAAAATGAATAAAGCAACCGAATGTAATCAATTAAATGGAAGAATTTTTTAAAACAACACCACCTCAAACGTAAAAAAAATCGTCCAAGAATTCATATAAATGACAACATTGCAACCGCTTTCAACAAAATTAAACGTTGCTCTGTTGGTTTCCTGTAGCTTTGCGTCTTAACGAATATTCTAACTTTCTTCTGGCTAAACACAACAATGTGTTCCACTCGCGTTCACTTGCGCTCAATAATGTACAGTTCCGGCAGGAAGTAAATTTACAAAACCCAGAATTATTGTTATAGTTAAAAAAAAAAGGGTTAAAGGGTTTAACGAGCGTTAACCACTCCTGGTCATCTGCCCGAAGCCCTAAGGCCCTATGTCTGCAACAGCCAGATTCCCAGGCCAGATTGTTATAGTGAGACAAGCCTCAACAAAGGCATGCACGTGCCTTCGTGGCTGCTGATGCACCATATTTGCTCAAGTTCAACAATGCCATAATGCAACAATGCCTCTTTTCGCTATAACGACATTACATTCGTAAATTTACTTTCTGCAGATGCTGTACGTCGGACTGATAGTTTCAAAACGGGTGAGAAGAAGGATATCGCCCGCTTTCCTCACGCTGGAATCCAACAATGGCTCGGACGCTGCGCGCCCTCGACATTGTTAGATCCCAGCATGAGGAAAGCGGGCGATATCCTATACTTTCCACCATTCCGCCTACTGCCGCGATGTTGAATTTTAACGCCCAGTAGGCAGCTCAAGACATAACCACAGAGTGATGAAATTTGTTGTGTGTGATAGTGATGCCTAAACGCAACTTTTGCACACCCAGGCTGTAAGGAATTCCAAAAAATTCATATTCGTATGAACCTCTCCTGGATTACCAGATAAATTATAAATTTCTTATCCTTTTTACAAACGATACAAACCCATGACCCAAAAATGAAAAATACTCAGTCCAGTGATCAAAAGTGAGCTTTGTTTTCATTCACTGGGCCCTTGTGCTCAGAGCACAAAGTACCGCTGAGTGACGAGTGCCCTAACTCCTAACCCGAGAGGATTCGAGATTAAATGGACACACTAATCTTATAGTTTTTTTTAAATTCATTCTAATATCTTGTCGTCATATCTTCTTGAAAACATAATAATTTATTGCTTCTTGTCTTTATTGATTTAGGTAACTCTTCTTTCCAACAAGTTAAGCCAATATCCGGTGGATATATCAGCTTTCCAGTTTTTCACTGTTAACAGACGCGTCTTCACAACGGTAAACATGGTTATACGATAGCAAAGTTTATACTTGTAAAGGTTTGGATGCAATAAACATATGCAGTGTTTTGTAAACGTCAGTGTTATGTAAGATCGATCAGAAACATTGAAATATGTTGATTATGGGCTCCCAATTTGACGATAACGAAATCATTTCATTTAGTCGAACGGCTGGTCTTATACCGGCCTTGTTTCGGAAAACAATAGTTTTAGATCAGCTGGTTGAATAATTTTCACCTGCACTTGGCGATATTAGTATTACAAAGTGATGTACTCTCATTTATTCACAGATCGTCAGTCTCATCATCACTTATTTACTAGTGATGGCTCAGTTTCACAAAGACATAAGCAACAGAATCTGAAAATTAAGGACACAGGTTTCAAATTATTAAATACCTATTTACCTAATTGCGGTGAAGCAAGCTTCTGCTATGTAACAATGCAGTCCACGCTGTGTAAAGTGGTTAATTGTATCACTGCACCTGTTTGAAATGTGTTTCATACTAATAAATCTCGTAGTTTTAACCAGCTTTCAGCATCACTCATTGTGGATAGTGGCGTAAATAAATATATTTCCTGGAGGTGGGGCAGTTTTTACGCCCCCTTTCATGCTACTGCTAGAAAAGGTACGACCACTTTACCTTTATTGTACGATTGTTTTTCATGCTTTCGGTAATGTCTGGCTCCATAAAACTAGTTTTTAAGAAAATAGCAAACCAACAGATTTTTTTCCAAGGAACTTTACACCTCTGTGACTCGGTCTTGGTGTCGGGGAGAAGGGTGGGAGGGGGGGAGGGATTGCTCTCCCTGCATCCATTATTTTACTCCGCTGCTTGTGGAGTTAATACAGTCAGATGGGTTCGTTTCATTACAGTGATTTATTAAATTCTCTTTGCTACATAAGTGAACACTGTGCAACACAAATCCCGCCTCACATATTCTTGACTCTGATGACTTAGCAAAAATGACACATTGCATGAATACAAGCATGAACACGCAGCATGAAAGATTAAAGATTTTTACCCTATTTGGAACCTGGAAGTTAACTGAGTTTTACATTTGGAGATTTAAACATATATTTTAAATGCTATACAGATTTCAACCGATTTACAAAGTTGACGGATTTTTGCGTTTGCCTGAACGGAAATATGAAATTTTAATGTAATTTTAGCTTGATTTTAGCTTCCAATTTCAACTCATACACAGTCAAAGTCAAGCATCGAATAAATAGTAAATACACACAAATCGTTGTACATTTTATGAAAGAGTGGACTAAACGGTGATGTTATGGGTTTGGCGAAGGACTAAAGGTTTTACGTTTACGTTCTTACTTTAATTTTATGGATTATATGTAAAAACGTAAAGCACAGGCGTAGCACTTACACAGATGCAATTTTCTTAATTGTACATTTGCTTATTTCAATTAAAAATCGTCAATTTTTATCCGTGTACATTTTAATAAGTAAAGTGAAACTTCAATCACATAACCCTTCTTTTTACGGCACACTTGACGTTTTTGTATGTAATTCTTTTTCAACTTATCAAAGTTAGGCTGCAATTTTGTTTGTTCAACCAAAACTTAAATTCTAAAGCGCGTAACAACTATAAAGATTTCAAGAAAAAAAGGAAACTTTTTTCTCTGTGTTAAGGCAATATGTGTTTCGTTGCTACAGATTTTTTTAACCCCCATCCCAAAGAAAAGTGATAAAAATTGTGGGAATATTTTTCTTAACTTCTTGTTTTGGGTCTTTTCTGAACGTCTGGCACTCCGTGGGGAGCACGGCCTGTCGTATTGCCGAATCGCTGTTCGCTTACCACCCTCCTCCCCACTGGTATGGTTGCTGCGTCTGGTCCTTGTTGGAACCTGTTCACAGAACAGGGGACAACTTAAGCTTTGTGGAACTGCGTATGCCATCCGTGATGTCTTTGGGGGGACCACAGATCAGACTGACGTAAGGCAATGCTTGAAGAGATAAGGAGGGAGGCAAGTGAAGGAATCAGAATGGAAACGGGTAGTGACAATGTAATGAGTGGGGAAAATGGATTGGGAGTGGTTGGGTGGGCAGGATGGTCCCATTGAAGCGAGCTACTGTACCTACTTTTTAAGCACAATCCTACGAGTGCACAAAAAACTTTTAATCATGAATGAATCGAGGTGGCTAAAAACTCAACCAGGAAAACCTGAGACGTAGGTGAAAAACCAAGTGAGGCGAGTGACATCCATCAGTCAAATTTTAAGGTAATCCGTGTCTAAAACGGGTGGAATCATCACCATACATGGAAACCAAACACCTAGCATTTAACTTGGAGTAAGACCGCTTGGGCATAAGGGACGAAATCGCTAGGTTTTGTGTACTTGGACTCAGACTTAAAGAAACACTGGCTCAAATCTTTCCTAAAGGCAGAAGACTGACAGGCTGGGTAGTCTTCGGCACATTTCTTGGCACAGACTTGGCCGTCAGTAACACCTCCGATGTCGGCGATGTCGTTTCCCCTTATGTCATAGCCGGGAACCTCTTCTATGATGCAATCTGGAAATTGAATAGGGAATGATTGAATGATTGAACAATTATTGATGGAAGAGTGGGAGTGAAGGTATAAATGACACTCAGCATTTATAGTGATCAGGTTAGATTCAAACGCTGGTATTCAAATAAATCGTAAATGCATTGCATGACCTATTAGCACCACTGCGAAAGATATAAACGGGGCGACGCCAAGATTTACCAACGACAAGCTGTTCTTCCGACAAGCTAACCCATTTTATTTCGCCTAACTTGTCGCCGAGGACCTTGTCGGGAGTGATCCAAGGGTGTAGAATAAATCAAGTGCGTTAGAATGATGGAGGCGGTGCCGACAGTTTGTCCCATTTCAATAAAACGGCATACATTTTCTGAGAAAGCAAAGCAATGAAAACTTCGCACTTCATCGATATCAGTATTTCCATTCGGCACTGCTACAAGGTAGGGTAATAAGAAAGTTATAGCATGGATTTTGCAAAAATGGGCTGGTGTAAGGATTTAATGCTCACTTTTGGTAGAGCGACGTCCTTGGACGTGTAGAACATCCTCGGGGGCTTTGCCCCCCCCGGACGATTTCACACATCCTTGGCTCTACCAAAAGTGTGCATTAAATCGCTTACACCAGCCCATTTTTGCAAAATCCATGCTATAACCATTATTTATCCTCTGCCAAGGATGACAACAATAAACTCGGAGGCGTAGACGAGCAGTTCTGTTGTGCCATTCGAGGCGGAGTATAAATTCCATAGCCTATCATCTATAGTCGTACCAGTAGAAGAACTATATGTGATGATAGTTAAGTGAGTAAGTCAGTTCATTTATAGATCTAAGAAGAGTATGTTGCGGCTGTGGTTCTCGACTCTTGATGGTTTTTTTTCTATGATACTGAATACAATCAAATACTTGGAATATATTGATCATTTCGCAGTTCATTTAATACTTGTTCGTATGGAACTCTTTCGCCCTACCCGTTTCTTTCATATTTGAAGCCAGTCAAGAAAGCCTTGGATGTCGGAAAACTTCCTTAATTCTTTGAAGGACGCATTTACTTCCAGAAACTTAGTTTATGTTCGATTAAAGTCTGTAATGAGATTTAATCGCCTTCTTCTTGGTTAGGAGATGACGAAGCCTACGACTGGGCTGTGTTCTGCTTGGGAGTCCTCAGGAACCTCTCACGAAGTTCGCGGTGTTCCTTGGTACTTATTTTTTTCCAAATCCTTTCGATGTTTTTACGTAACAAACTGCCTTGTAAAGGGTTAATATCGGGCCAAGAAAAAAAATATCTAGCTAAACACGGCAACTCTCTCGAAGACTGAAACATTGTAAACACTTTTGCATCGGCTGTACACTGACATTGTGGCATTGCCTGTCGGTTATTAGGCCAAGGATGGGTATCATTTCGGTCTCAGTTCGTTCTGATTAGACGATCGGTTCAAGACTGTTGTAAGTTTTACATCATGTAATTAGATCCAATGATTTGATAGGGTTAGGAACATTTGGGATTACAAGCTAGGGAATTATTCGGTCAACTGATTTCCCCTAGATGTCAGCAAGGTCACAATTGTGATTTTCTGCAATGGGATTTTCTAGACAAAAAGTACTTTACATACTGGGCCTAGTTTTGACTTTCTAGGTATATTTCTATTGCATAATTGAAAGTATAGGCCTTATTACTCAAATAATAGGCATCATTACGCAAATATATGCATAATTACTCAAATACAGGCCTAATTACTCAAATATAGGCTTATTTCTCAAATATAAGCCTAAATACTCAAATATAGGCCTAATTACTCAGATAAACGTCTCTTCACACAAATGTAGGGCTGACTGCATGTGGCGCGATCCAGTATTGTGCAGACCCCAACTGGCCGTAAGGCCAGGTACCAATGACACATGGGTCCTTTTTTAGATTCGCAAGGGCCCCCTTTAGTATGCAAGCGCAATTGTTGTTGTTGTTTAATTGTTTTTTCTTGAAATTTCCTGGTTGGTGCTAAAATTTGGTCCCATTCCTGATCATTTCATAAATGTTTTGACTAGACTGGGTTTGCACATTCATATCCCCCCCCCCCTCCAACTACTGGGGATTGTATTTAGGGACCCCTTTAAAACGTAATGGAACTTGGGCCCAAGGGCTTCCTGTGCGGGTAGTGTGTCTACTGACGGCTGTCATAGGGAAAAAATAAACTAGGTATTAACGGTATCCTCTTATTCACGTTTAATAATACTTACTAAATTGGCAGGCGGATCGTGGGGCAAAGTCTTCGCAAAAGAAGTTATATCCTTTAATGGAACCATCAGCCCTCAGTACGGCCTCACCTTTACCTTTAGATTTGCAGAATATGGCCTGTTATCACAAAAAATAAACAAACATAATTAATTCAATTTTCATGTCATAAAAGCGTAAAAATAAAATGACCCCAAAGCAAAACTTGTTAAGGATTCCCGGCAAGTTTTTCGGCCGTGTGCAGTCGAGATATCAAACGCCAAGCTCTTTCGCCAAGCTAATCTTACCGACTAAGACTTCTAACGTTAAATGAAATAATTGAAAATTGTGCAGTAAGCAATTTTCATATATTTCATTTAATCTTCGAACTATTACTCGGTGGGATTAGCCTGGTGAAAGAGCTCGGCGTTTGATATCACGGCTTTACATGGCCGAAAAGCTTGGGGGGAATCCTTAACAAGTTTTGTTTTGGGGTAGATATCAGATATTTTTGGTCCGAATTGATGAAATCTATTTTTTTTCTTATTAATTATGAGGTGGAAAGACCAATCTAATTTTCTGGTCCATTTTTCCTTTTTTTTTTGTTGGCTTTCGTTACCTTTTGAGGGCAGCAGTCACCTTTTTTTCAAATGAATAGTATTAGTACTGCAGTATCTCCTTGCAAACGCACGGATTTATTTAATGTTCAGTTTACCATTATTGCATAATAACTTTCACACCAAAGTTCTTACGACGGCCTGATGCTGTATGGGTTGGGTGCTGTTGACATTTTCAGCATTTTGTGAGAATTTCATCATGCTAATTCGGGACCAGTAGTACTAGCAGGTAACCGGGCAATGCAAAAACTACAGCATAGGAATTATTCGGAATTCACCTTCGATTATGACATAACTTTCGATTATGAGACAGTGCGAAAAAATCTAATTTCACGCATCTTAATATATATATACGTAGTCACAGTAAAACTCATGGGATTGGAATGGAGAATTAGTGGCCATGATGTCCATATGTTGCCTTCATTTATTTGGAATGCAAGGCCACACAAAAATGGTGGGAGATCATTCCGGGGGGAATTGAGGTTTAATGGCGCGTCGATAGCAAGATCATTAGCGCCAACCTCAGCCACAGCGCATTGGTCCGGGTTGCCACTGCTCCACACAAGGTTCCAAGGTTTTAGGACTCACTGACTAAAATAAAATTAAGCGGCTGAGTATATGAACGTGACCGCTCTGCAATTTCATGTCACGCCCAAGGGCACTGTTGTTGTTTTGCACCTTAGTGAATAATTTCATTAGATCCAGCCTGTCATAACCTCGAAGGATTTTGTGGGTTTCAAGAAGATCTCATTACAAATGGCGGTCGTGGTGTGTGGGGATGCTCATTGTTCAACAAATACAGATATTCCTCGCGTGGGAGTTTCTTGAAGCCACGGACAAATTCAGTAGCTCTACACTGCGCAGCTTCTGGAATAGTGACATCCGTAATGAAGTAAAGGACGTTTAGCAAAGGAAATATACTAGACGTTTGACTGTAAAGGGTTAACTGAAATTCAGATTGAAATTGGAGTGAGAAAAAGCATTGTGGGTGCTCCCATTACGATCTTTTTTTTTTTATTTCTGTATGAATTAATATCCGCACTACATGCCAGCATGCTCCGTAGTGGGATGTGTAAAACTGAAGTTGACGAATAAAAAGAAATAAAAAAAAGTAAATGTATTACTTACATCAGTGAGACAGGAGCCGTAATAGTCAAATTCTTCATCCGGTATGAAAGTCGACCCACGATCATTGTTCAATTCACACGGTTGAGAGGTCTAAAAAGAATCATTCGCTTCAGTGAGCATTATATACTAAACCAGCTGTACGCCCGGCGTAAACTGATTCCCACATGCGCGAACGAAATACTTGGCAGCATGAATTGAAAAGGGTCGCTGACATGCCCCATTGTATGGTTAGATTTCTCCCTGCTGCTTCCCCGGTTCCCTCTGCTCCCCCTGCTCCCCCCCCCCCCTCCCGCATTCCCGCCATTGTGTGTTCTGAATACCCCCTTTACTCATCCCTTCACCCCCTCCCTTGGAACCCCTGGTGTTTTGTCTTGTTACAGAAATAAATAGCGTTTTCAATGTAGGGTGGCACTCTTCTTCTCAATGTGGCTGAATTGCCCCGGTTGGGGGCGTCGGACGAACGTCTAACTGGAAAATCATCTAATGGGATAATTGTCTAAAATCTGCCTAAAAAAAAAATCTGGAAAAGCATCTAAACGGAATATCGTATAATGGATAATTGTATAATGGATAAACGTCTAACTGGATTAACGTCTAACTGCGGTTTCTGATGTTATATGTATAGCCGCAGCGAGCGCGGCAGCGCGAGCAAGGCAGGGATATTAGACGATTTTCCATTATACGAATTTCCAGTTAGACGCTTTTCCATTATACGAATTTCCTGTTAGATGATATTCCGTTATATTGTTTTCCGTTATACGTTCTTCCAATTATGCGATTTTCCCGTTAGTCGATTATCCCTCGCCCCCCTGGTTGTCCGTTTTGAAAGCAAGCGCGATAAGACCGCAACAACGATCGTGCATACAGTGATTGTTGCTAAACCAACTTTGAAACAATTCAATTCTACTCTAATAGCCAGCATTATTGAAGCATTGATTGTTACAGGGCACATCCTTTCGCTCGTTAAACCCTTTGAAACCCTTTGAAATCTTTCACAATGGCCGCTCGTCCTTTTTCTTTGCTATCGTGCCTAGCATGGATCTGCTCCCAACGCAAGAATGAAACTGCTCGCCCTCTTTCATTAATGTGCATGATGAATTAGCTGGTCATGCTCTCTGATATGGTCTGATCCGAAACGATGCTCCCGTATTCATCCGTCGGAAATACGCCAATTTCTAGCTTGCCCACATTCCAGGTTCCACTTTGTTTTACTGCTCAACTCTAACTTTCTTAATGACAGAACTTCTGCAATGTAATACGTCCTAAATGTAGCACTTCCTAATGTAACTTCCTAAAGATAAAGCCCAATAAGTGATCTAGGCCCTGCCTGAATTGGTAATTACATAGAAGAGCTACATTTCACGCTTTCGATTTAATTCACCTACCTGTCCAATCCTTTTGCTATTACGGATCAGAAAATCGAAACGAAAACCTGCGCAAAAGCTTACTTATAAAAAAAAAATATTAAAACATATTAAAACGCTACTCACAACCATAGTGAGGCCGACGCCATCATAGAGTTAGATAGATTATCTTGTTTCACCATATTGTAACGCTATGGACGCCATACTGCGAGATGAGAGTGCAACAACAAAACCTGATTTCGATTAGAACATTAGTAAACAGAAATTATCTCTGGCCGAACAAGATTTTGGTCGCGGTTTCTGATGTTATATGTTTAGCTGCAGCGAGCGTTGCAGCGCGAGCGGGGCATGTAATTTGGAAAATAAATTATCATCATTTTCGTGAACAGCGACCTTGAGTTACCCTAAATTGCATATTTTACGGAAAAAATCGAAATCAAATATTTTTTGATATCACGGTCGCTAATCACGAAAATGATGGTAATTTGTTTTTCCAAATTATGTGCCTCGCTCGAGCTGCCGCGCTCGCTGCGGCTAAACATATAACAACAGCAACCGCTACCAAAAACTTGGCCGGCCAAAGATGGTTTCCGATTACGTACGGTATTATCTTCTGGTCGAAATCAGGTTTTCTTGTTGCGCTCTGATCTCGCAGTATGGCGTCGGCCTCACTATGGCTGTGAGTAGCGTTTTAACATGTTTTAAAAACTTAAAAAAAAAAATAAATAAGCGTTTACGCATGTTTTCGTTATGATTTTATGAACTGTAACAACGAAAGGATTCGACAGGTGGCTGAATTAAGCCGATACGTTGAAAAGTAGCTACTGTATACAATTGGCCGTCTACAACATCCATCAAAACACTGTATCCTAAGTACAAAAAAGGGTCATTATTTTGAACTCTGAAAATATACGCCACACAGGGCGAGTTCACATCGATGCCACATTCCTGAGGTGAGGTAGCAAGAATACTTTTGTGTTTTACTGTATCTACTTTCTGTTGAGGGTTGTCCAACCTGTGCCATTAAAAAAAAAAAACAATTTGGTTAAAGGAAGTTTTCGCCACAGAAAAAAGTAAAGATATCAGAGTCAACATAGCTGCGATTTAGGGCCATAGCAGCTAGCCCTCTTGGTGCCCAAGGTGAACCAACTGAACGGCGCTCCCCCCCCCATAAAAAAAAACCGGCTGAAGACAACGAAAGTTAACAAATAAAAAAAAAATAAAAACTAGCGCGTTTTTTATCGAACAAACGTGATTTCATGATAATTTTGGCTCGTCTGTCGATCACAAATCTCAATTAAGGGAATAAAGGGATGACATTTCGCTATAATAAACTGAAAATAAATATTCAAAATGACTCATTCAACCGTAATCTAAAGCGTTTTAGTTTCCAATTTTCGCTTTTTTCGGCTGCAAGCATCCACATACGCAGCAAGACGCAAATACAGTGATGTAGCACTGAATTTTTTTTGATTTCAGTTTTCGTTTATCGGATCGTTAAAGAAAAAAAAAACCAAATAATCAGTTAACTAAACATCTGGAAATAGCGAAGCAAGCATTAAACCAAGTGCGAGCAAGCACGTCTTTCTTTACGGCCTTACGAACTTGTGTGCATCGCCATACGTTCAAAAATGTATTTGTGCACCATCCATTACCACGGTTGGTAGGGGTTCGGTGAGGCGCACCCAGTAAGGCGGTGCCCTAGGCGGGCGATTTACTCGCCTTACCCTTCCTACGGCCCTGCTGCGATCAAGTTTGTGATCCGAATAGAGATCATTAAATCTTAATTGAAACGCGTCAAAGTGTCAATTAAGATTGAGTGATAAGAGTTTAAGACGAGAAACTTGATGGCACCCATTTTGGCTC
Source organism: Lithobius niger (assembly GCA_023313725.1). Lineage (NCBI taxonomy): Eukaryota > Metazoa > Arthropoda > Chilopoda > Lithobiomorpha > Lithobiidae > Lithobius > Lithobius niger. The sequence goes on from JAHWFP010004129.1 coordinate 48,162, forward strand.
ATGGTATCGATATTTTCAAACTAAAAAACTCTATGGTTTCTCTTTAACCTTTGATTTTTTTTTTGTATATCACATTTTTTCGGGCGTTGGGTTTCAAACCTTGTAAGAAATAAGAACAAGCCTACTTACGTTCGTGTTAATATTTCGAACTCGAAAACTGTATCCGACACAGGAGGAATCCACGGTACAGTACACTCCACATTCCTGAGGGGAAATCGCTGGAATACTTTTGTATTTCCCTGCATCTGCTTTCTGCTGAGGTTTGTGCAATCCGTATTTGCTCTGAGTGTATTTCAGAACGGCGTATACAACAGGAAAGTTCAGCAAAAGGTGGTACGAAACAAAGACGAAAACGAACTTCTTAATCATCGTTTTCTTAAATTTTCGAAAATGTTGAACTATAAACTGTTCCAAACGGATACGACGAGAGTTGAAGAAGGTATGGCGTGCAGAAATATCACCGGTCGGATGGGTCAGTTTTTGTTTATAAATCACGTTCGTCTTATTCTTATTGTTCTCGTTGCTACACGACAAGTGTTGGTCAATTGTCAACGGGGAAAATTGCGTGACTTTACCGCTTTGTTGAGATTGCTCATCTCAAAAATCTTTAGCGTTTTTTTTTTTTGGTGTTCCTCATTCGCACTCATTTCAAGTCACGAAGGGCACGCACAATGCGCGAAATGTTTTATGTGATATAAATCAGAACGTTATGCTGCATACGGGCCGTCAAACTGTAGTACGTGTTGCGTGCAGCATGCAAACTTTATAGCTTTGTGCGATCACGGCAGGTTAAGTGCTTAACTGTTTTTTTTTTTCCGTTTGTTTCAGTTTGATTATAACGTGGGAAAAGTTGAAAAATGCTTGAAGAAAACTAGTTAGTAGCGGAAAACTGTGCAATGAATGGTGATTTTACAATGGGAATTAACTCATTCACCAATCCAGAGCTTTCAGTAATGAAAAGTGCCATAAAACGGTCTAAACACATGGCTAGCCACACGCACTGTTCGAGAAAACGTTTCTGCTTCTGGCTCTCGGCTGAACGAAAATCGTGAGACGGTGGTATTGATTTCAAGATGCGCCAAAGAGAAAGTCTTTAGCATATCTTGAAAACAGTAACACCAGGAGCGACATAAAAGAGAGTCCGTAAGGGTCGACGGAGTGTCCATAATAGTATTACCGCATGTTCTGTCTCGCAATCTGGGTCGCAACCTCATGCGACCAAATGCGGAAAGACTGGTCATAACAATTTTGTGCGATAACCCATGTTAAAAATATGATGTATAGGGTAACTACACTATCAACTTAATTCACCTACCCGTCGAATCCTTTCGTCCCTACGGTTCAGAAAAGGAAATTGGATCTTTTCAATTTGGACCAAAAAGGTGCGATATCTCCCCAAAACTAAACTTGTTAAGGATTCCCGCCAAATGTTTTGGCCGTTTGAAGTCGCAATATCGCAAGCTCTTTCGCCAAGTTAATCTCACTGACTAAGACTTCAAACGTTAAATGAAATTCTTGAAAATTGGGCAGCGTAGGCTAAGCGATTTTGATGTTTTTCATTTGACAGGTTTTGTGTTGGGAAGATTTTGCTCACAGCAATGAAGGTGTAGTGGGTATGTGAGTAGGCAACATGACTATGTTATATGCTGCTGTAGTCGTGTGCCGACAAAGACTTTTGTCCAGGCAAGGTTTTGTGTCCTGATTAAAAATTAGACACACGTAGACCTACTACTTCAGCCTACAAAGGCCAAAAAAACTGGGGCCTATTAACTGGCTCTTAGCTTTTACTTTCGTAATTGCTAGGAAGAAGAACTTAGAATTTTTCAATTTGGATAAAAAATATGTGATATTTCCCAAAACAATACTTGCTAAGGATTCCCGCCAAATTTTGCCATTTTAAGTCGTTCTTTCACCAAAGTCATCCGCCAAGTTAAGCCCACTGACTAAGACTTCAAACATTGAAAATGCTATACGTGAAACAGTGCTCAGTACTCAATTTTCATTTTTTCTTTGAACTATTACTTGTTGGGATTAACTATATAGGAGAAAGGGCTTGGCTTTTGATATCACGACGTCATACGGCCGAAGAGAAGGAACCTGTGATGTCTCAGGCTCATATCGATTGTAGCTCGTAATGGATTCTACGAATATCCAATTGAAATTCAGTACCTAACAAAATTGTCCCTGTCATCTTCTGGCGCCGTGGCTTTGGTTGGGACCATGTCAAAGCCTTTAAGTATTAGATAAACACGGATGAGTGATTGACAGGAGAGATAAGAAGGCAAACAAACAGTTTGGAATACCATTTTCAGAACTTTCTGGTGTGTAAGTTAATGGGTTGCGAAAAAGCAATCTATTAAGGCTGGCTTACGAGATGAAATGCTTCGGTCAACAGGATATGCGAGTTACGGATCAATCATTCTAGCAAGCTTTTTATTTTTTATTACCCTCATCAGTTTGTTGGTCGATCGCCAGCCTAACAAGAGGTGTCATGATCACCATTTTCTATATTCTGCAAAAATGTGAACATTTTTCATGAACATATGTGAACTTACTCGTCACTTATAACTCGGGAGTATACCTGACCGTATCTCTAAATATGTGGTGAGAAAATGTGCAAATAATGGTAAAATGTGGTTTTTTTTTTGGGGGGGGGGGAGGGTTTTTTTTTTTGGTTGGGGGGATTGAAGGGTAGCCTATAACGGATATCAAATTGCAAAATTTTGTTTGTTTTGTTGGTTGGTTGGTCTTTTGAAGTCTGGGTGGAGCCCAAGTGAAAGGGTGGATTGGATGACATTTTCCACATCGCTTTAAACCCCCAAACAGTAATGTTGAATAAATTTGCATTAAATTGATCAAATATAACACACGAAACTTTGTTTTATTGAATTTATTGACCTAACACGCACCGACTAGTTAAGAACTTCCGACAAAGCATACATCACGCTGCTGGTAATCAAGTTTCTTAAAAAAAAAGCGGAAATTTAAACATCATTGATTCCTTTCCTTATAGCTAGCAATTTCTTCGACGTAACTCAATGAAAGAACAACATTTGATCATCACAGTTTAACCGCACAGAAAGGCACGCAATCAGAAAAGTGAAGGGATTCCTTTAAAGACACATTCATTTGAAAAACAATACTTGGAGAAATTTTTTACCACATGATAGCCAAAGTGACCAGTGATAGGAATCTTATCCGAAATCTCAAACTGCCGTTGCATGACGAAGTGGTTTACATAGAAACAAATACGTAGAGCAAACGACGTGTTTATAACAACACGAAACAATAATATGGCTACCTCTAATACTTTCAACATTCCTGGTTGCTGTGGTAACTTGAACTTGCAATCCCGTGTTACATGAATGAATACACCTACTTTCTGATGCAATTTCTGCAGCTGCCGTGACATTACGAAATTAAAACGGCAGCTAAAAAATAAGCATAAAAGTTCTGTGTCTTAGAATTATTTAAACGATATCTTCCTACCCAAGCTAACATCTTTTGACCTATACAATTGTTATGGTCACTACTCATAGATTAGCGATCGCTGTTGCAGTGTAAGACAGAGGTGTGCACCTAAAATTTTTTTTCTGGTGGCGGCGTAAGTCAAGTATCATACCAGCGGCAGCATCGTCAGTCTTTTGATTATTTTTAAAAGGTGTCGCTACTAATGAATGTTTGGTTTGCAGTCAATTGCTTTATTATTAATATTCTTAATCTAGGAAAGATAAGTTGCACAACAGTTGTTATAAACAATATAATGATCATTGGCGGAGGCAGCCCGACACTAGATTTTTGCATGATGTGCACGTATTCTGCACACAGCCGTTTCACCGTAGACATTTATTTCTTTAAGCTTCAACAGCCAATTTGCCATTCTCAACATAACAAAAGAAACTAAAATAATGGCCAACATTCAAACCATCTCACTAATGGTTGCCCTGAACAAGAAACAGTGCAGGCAAGCCCCCCCCCCCGCCCAAATTCAACTGGCTAAAGCCACAAAACACAGCATATGTAACGAACCCAAAGATGCTTATTGCCAAACAAGACACAAAATTGTAACAATATAAACAATAACCAAACAAATAAGTGTAAAATATATTAAAAACTGTAAAGATAAAAAAAAAAGCAATAAAATAACACCAACAGAAGGTGAAAAAAATAATATGACAAAGAACAAGCTATAAATTAAAACAATAAATTAATTTAAAATATTGAATGAATGTTGACCATTATATAGTTGTAGTCGTTTAATTTGCTGTGTTGAGAATGGCAGCTTGGCTGCTGAAGCGACAAGAAATAAATGTCTTCTGTGAAAATCCTGTGTGTGGAATTTAATTTTGGATTCACAGTAAGTTTAGTGAAAACTAAAATATGAGAAAGGCCAGCAGAAGAACCTGACACCAAAAGACAAAAAGCCCGAGTATCTTAGCCGAGTATTGCACTCAGATTTTTTAGGATCATACACAATATTGGTCAGCTTTTGAATGTGCTAATTATGAGTTAAACCGCCCCTGCACAAGCGAAACTTTGATTCGATCATGACCAAGTGAGACAGAAGCTCACATGCTGAGTGGTGAGGGTTGGCTACATTATAAATATCCATCATTTTATAATAGTGGATAGATACCAAACCATAAATCACCAGTTAACTTCCTTTTTACCTTAAATAGACATATCGTTTGCATCACTCACTCTATTGACATTGATCCATGCTTCATATAGTTTAGTTGATTTCTTTCTGATTAGTTTACTGATAAAACTTTGACGTCATCAACAGTTTGCAGACCATTTTTTCGGTTATCTGAGAGTAAAAAAAACCCAAGTTACAATGAAAATAGGCCTACTCGTGGCATAATTTAATTATCTTTCATTTGACATCTACTCTCATCTTTATATCAACAGGAGTAGAGGTACACGCACACTCATGCACACCGTACGTTATTGGTGGAGCGAGCGAAGCGTAGCCTATAATGGACACCAAATTGCAAAATGTTGGTTTTTTGGTCCATTGGTTTCACTTTTGTAGTCTGGGTGGAGCCCAAACGAAAGGTCGGATTGGAAGGAAATTTGGTACATCGATTTATACCCCCAAAAGTATAGCTGATCCAAAATTTGACGTAAATTAAACAATTATTACGGAAGAAATTACAATTTTTCGAATTTATTTCTAACACTCACCATTGTAAATTTGGAATCCTGAATAGTTAAAGAATTCCGACGACGCATACACCTTGCTGGTGGTAGTCAAGTAAAGTTTCGAAAACACGGCAACTTACGGTAAACACGGCAAATAAACGGCACACTTCGAACAGCAATTGGTATAAACATTGTACGAATTCTTGGCGGCAGCAGCTCAAACAGCGGTTGCTGTATGTGCCGTTTTATTTTTAGTCGGCGGCGAGGGTGTGGGTTGTGAAAAGAGGCTACAAATAACTAAACAGAAAATGAAAGCTGAACTAAACGAAAGCCTATTAAAATAAATATGATACGTATAGCCTAGGCCTATACTGGAAAAACAAAGCTAAAATAAGAACAGCCCAGCAAAAAGCTGCAGTATGTCACACCAAAAGGCAAAGAACCCAACTTAGCCGAGTGAGTATTGCACCTAGATTTTTTAGGAGCATTAATAAATCATTACGATAAAAACTAAATATAAGTTTGAAATGAAGATCTGTTCGCTCCGCCTACAATAGGCCCGAAGCCTGTTTCCTATTTATGATGTAGATATTTCACAACAACAAAGACGCAATAAATCAATGTTATAGTGTGGATACATTTTGAACATTTATTATCCAAGTGACACGCCAGTTGTTTGTAAAGCTGTTAGTCGAATTAATAACTAATAGCCCCATCTACTCAACCTGACCATAATAAGTTAGCAATTTTCCATAAACTTGACAGATTTGCAATCAATCAATATCATATTTTGTTGGCCATTCTCTAAAGTTTTGCATGCCATAAACATGCACTGTCCTCTCTCAGCGACTGTTTATCAGTGAAATTTTGTGCGTAGTTCCAGTAGTGATGTAATGGGATATAAACAAAATTGATTCTTTTTTTTTCAGCCAGAATAGTTTACTACAGGCACAAATGATCTGTTCCTGATTGCGAGTATTCTCAAGGTGCTTCTGATGTGCTAATGTGCTGCAGTCATACACTCAATCAACAACAGATCTAAATTAAATCTACAAAAAAATCTAATTCTCAGTAATTCACAATGAAGGTGGCAAAATAAAATCGTCACTGATTAAACAATCCACTGATGATTATTCTTACGAGGACAAATTCATAATGCTCTAGCAAGAACAATACAGAAGAAACATTCCCTTCGTTGATCAGTATTAGGAATTAAAATCGATGAAGAAAGCAAGAGAACAAATCTACCATAGATGAAACAATCCTCTGGACTTCAATGAATTCATAAATTCTCCATCACGAACAATCTATCGTCGATTAAAGTAATTGCAAGGATCTTCTGAAGAATTCAAATTGATGAATAGGACTTCTGAAGATCTTCGTAATGTGTTAAGATTTATCAACGTTCCAGCATTGCAGTTTTGCCACAGATAAAATATTATGAAGATCAATCTGCGTAACCATATTCACTGACATTTTCCCCGTAAATTCACTTATTCCTATCCTGATCTAAAATTGTTTGTCTTGTTTCTGTATTATTCGTTACAAGTATGAGCTGTAAAGTATCTACCGTGCACATGAGGCCCACCACATCGACATCGACCAGGAACTTACCAACTAATTCTACACAAAGGTCTTCAATAAGTTATCAGATCTTCTGGCCCGTGTTGTTCTTAGGACAGATTTGCGGACTTCTGCCATGGAATTTTGCCCAACAGTCCCCAACTCCGTGTCCTGGGCGAAACGTGTGGCAATGGATCGCTGAGATATTTTGCGTCGTTTACATCATACTGATCTGTTTCGTACCGTTATGGTTCCACAGTAAATACCTCAATGATTTTAACGACTCCATCCATGCTGCAGTTCTAGTAAACACATTGTACAACATTTATTTTAATTTCCTTCTGGCATTCAGGGTTGTCATTTGGATCCAATGCTTTACTACGCGAAAAAGATTATATAATCTTTTGCAATTGATGAGGGAAGTAGATTTAATGATCGTAAAAAGAGTTAAACATAAGTGGCAGTATTTTTTGAAAGTTTGGGGAATTAATTTCGTACCCAACGTGATTTTGATAATTGTACTGTTCATGCCACTCTCTGGTTCACCAAGGCACTATGCCGCAGCTGTGTCATGCATCCTCTGTTTGTTCACAGAAATATTTTCAAGTCTATTTTTCAAGACTTTCACTGATATGTGTGCCTTCTGCTTTGAAACGCTAACTGAAGATTTGTCAATAACGCTTGCTTCACGTAGGCAGCATCCCATTGACGACCTCCTCTGCAAGATACGGCTTCAGTTCACACAGATTTACAAACTGGCCCAAGCTATGCAAGACTATTTCTCACTGATAGTCCTGCTGGATCTAGCTCTTAACACGTGTTACCTCTGTATCTTATCATATGTGCTTCTCTTATCAACCTCATTGTTCACACACTTCCCACTTTCGACATTGACCATAGTTGTGCCACTCTTTAATGTTGCATGGAGGGTATACATGGTATCTGCCGCTGGTGATCACGTTACACAGCAGGTAAATAGTTAGATGTAAATATTAAGGCCTTCGATGTCGGCACATAATTTAAAGAAACTAGCGGAGTCGCTCGCTCATTCGGCGTTGTCTCGCTACATTCAAGAAGCTTTCATGCGGCATGGTCTTATGAGATGAGGTGTGACGTCATGAGTCGAGTGAGTTCGCAACAACAATCGAAGGTTGTGCTATACGTTGGAGTAAGAATAAACACGAAGCCAGAAGCTCAGAAAAACTGAAAAACACGCAGTTATATTTGAAGACCCGGTATTTTTAAGACGCAGTACCTTCCTCAGAAATGTGTAAAAATCAAAAACTAAAAAAAACACACCTTACATTATGGCATTGACAGGTCCACCATGATGGTTTCGTTAAAATGGCGCATTTGATAAAAACGTGTGTGGAAGTGGCGAAAAGGCATGTATTATCAAATGCGCCATTTTAACGAAACCATCACGGAGGTCCCGTCAATCCCGTAATGTAAGGTGTTTTTTTCAATTTTTAATTTTTAATTTTTTTCCTTCTCTGAGAAATATACCGGATTTTACAAACATAAGTGTGTTTTTTTTTTTTTTTTTTAGTTTGTCTGTGCTTTTGGCTTAGTGTTTATTCCTACTACGGGTGAGTTGGTTTTCTGTTGCCTAGACAACAGCTCTATTTTGGGTAGTTAAAAAAAACCATAATTATGAAGGACCTTCCCAATTTCCTTCATAAATAATTCTTCTTGAAAGAGTCGTTACAAATTACATGTCGTTACAAGTCGTTACAAATTTCGTAACTCGTATTATGCGTTGTTTATAGACATCCAAGAAAATATCTAAAATACCAAAAGATTTCTTAAGAATTTCTACCAAAACATCTAAAAATATCTAAAAATTTTAGAAATATTTTAAACGATCCAGTTGTGTCAGTACAGCTAATTGAACATTTAACAGTGCACACCTGAGCTCGCTAACAGGCTTGCCTTCTTTGCAGATTCCTACATGAGATCAGTAAGCCTGCGTAAACTCTGTGGAAGATGTACCAGTAGCCAGTGGCGTCCCTCAGGGGTCTGTACTGGGTCCCTCTCTGTTCCTTCTATACATAAACGACTTAACCGAAATATCAGAACATGTTGGACATGGCCAGGTTTACGGGCAGAGCAGTTTTTACAAAAAATCGTCAAAGCTATAAAAGATACTGTACACTGTGTACAGTCACCAAATGTAATAATATGCGTCGGAAATAATAACGTGCGGAGCGAACCACCAGATTCATTACAGGGCACATTTCTGTTGGAGTTACGAATTTATCACCAAGAGTACAGAGAATGCAAACGTTTGTATTGCCGAATTTTGCAAAAACTACGTATTTTGGACTAATCATACACCATGTTGGAATAATTTTAGAAATCCTCAGTCATGCAACGACGTGGTTATAAATGTCGAAATTTCCGAAACGATGCCGAAACGATGTCTAACCTTAATCCTAGTAAGGCTCTAAGGCCCTGATGGATACTCAACTATTGTCCGTAAGGAGATTAAAAAAAGAGATTAGCATCTCACTATCTTGGATTTATAGTTTATCAATCTCATCCAGTGATTTGCCTTCTATCTGGAAAACTTCTAAAATTACCCAAATTAAAAAAAAAAAAGAGAAACATACAACCCAACAAATTATAGACCTGCAGCCTCAACATGTGTCCCCTATAAGAGTCGGTTGTACGCGAGGAAATGACACATTTAATATGTGTAAATAATATGTTATTTGGTGATCAATTTGAATATCTTCCAGACGTTCAACATGACATGCTCGTTGTTGGCCCTAGATGAATGGACTAGCTTCGTTGATGTGGGGATTCCAATTGACACTGTGTTCTTTGTACTCAAAGACATTCAATTCGGTCCCACATACCAAGCTGTTAGCAAAACTTTACTGTTAAAGCTTTAAAGGTGTTCTTTTGAGCTAGTTGACAGAATTTCTCCTTGCAAGGACACAGTGGGTTGATATAGATGGATATATAGTTCACAGCGGAGCAGTAGCCAGTGGCATCCCTCAGGGGTCTGTACTGGGTCCCTCTCTGTTCATTCTATACATAAACGACTTAACCGAAATATCAGAACATGTTAAATTGATAAAATGGGCTGACGAAATCAAGGTGATGTCGTCACAGGTTATTGACGGAACCACTGCATCTCGAGATTGACAGTGTGTGATACTGTCTTGTCCCATACTGAGGTTGTAAAAGATTTGGGGGTTTGGCTCTCGTGAGTCCTTAAAGGCCATGCTACACGCTGCACCGTTTTATCCATGATGTCCATCGTCCGACGCCACAAAAGAGCAGCCTGAGGGCACAACACCGAGCCTCCATTGAGTGTTCGGCACCTTTCGAAAAATGTCATGTTCGTCCGGTTGATGGACAGGTGGCGTTGTCCTTCAGCCAATCAAAACGTTGAGTGCCGCACGTGTCTTTCTCTTGGTGCTAGAAGCAAAGATGGCCGCTCCCCACACCCGACCATCGAAAACTACCGAAAATTGAAAAGAGTAATTCTAAAAATAAGTGTATATAACTAGTTGCAACATAAGCACTCGTACAGATTGGTTTTAATGGCAAGAATGACCTAATTCGATGCGTACCTACAATTTAGCATTATGACAATTACATTCCGTTTACGTGGAGAAGCTGGGAATAAAGAGGTCAGCAAGCGTTCGTGGCGGACACGTGTGGCATGGTTGTCCGTTTTGCAGCGCTACTTTGCCGGAGACAGAGCCGGACAACGGACACTGTGACTGCGCTGTGGTGTGGACTGGCCTTAAGTCTACTGGCCATTTAGCTAACAGCTTTAGCACTGCAAGGAAAAGAAACGCTTTCTGGTTCAATACTAAATTTGCATACCAAAGAAGTTCTGGGTGCTGTTAACAAAGGTTTTATACATCGATAAGCATGACCAGGAGTGCATAAAAACATACGTTAGACACGAGAAATTATGGGACTGGTTTTAGTATCTCTTCCAGCATTTGACGAAACACAGCACCCAACCAGCCAATCTTTGTATTGCAAAAGTAAGAAGACCTGTATTCCACATAATGATAGCTTAGTGGGAAATCTGTTGGCCCCTGGATCGAGTTTTAGATCAGGACAGAATATTTCTTCACGAGCTCCTGGCATGACCAATAGTATGTCTCATCAAATGTGTTTTCTTTTTTTTTTGTATTTTTATTTTACAGGCAGCGTCAAGTTTAGAGCCGTTGCACAACGTTGAACAAAAGGATTTCACTAATGCTGAACAATTTCAAGTAAGTTCAGTGCAACCGTTAAACATTTTTTTCTCATGCGTGTTGGTTCAAAATATTGAAAGGTACACTTTTATTTTTACTAGTCGTTCCCCGGGGTCTAGCTGATTCCCGCAGCTTCAACTCGGCTTTAATAGTTAGCATTATTGAAGTAATAGTGTTTGTTTCTAATTGTATCCGTTCTCATTGTCGGTCGCTCGGCCTTTTTCTTTGCTACCGTGGGAAGAATGAGCCCGCTCGCCCTCTTGCTGATTATTGAAGCTTTGTTTAATCCTGATCCTAAGCGAAATATATAGAGGGTGTTCCAAAATCCCAGATAGGATGAATAACTTTTGAACGGATGAGAATTGAAACTTGCACCTTTGGGGTCATCGGTTGGGTTGAGGGTTCTATCTTTTAGAATAAGAGACATCGCAGTACCCCCCTCCCAGGGGCCCCAGGGGGCGCAACTCAGTATTTTCAAATGGCAAGGGGGGGGGGGGGACGAGAGCACGTCATATTAAGGCCCTTAACGAGCTGAGAAAAATGGCGCAAAGAAAACGCCTACGTTGCTCCAATCAAAAATGGCGTCCCATCAAAGATTGAAATAGCACTTTGCATTGGAAGCATTTACGCCACTAGAAAACGATTCAGACACGTACACAACGTGACGGAATGTTCCAGATGGATAAACTGAAAGACACACGTGAAAGAAATATGGCAATATTAAGGTCCCGCATTTATTTTTTGGGGGGCGGAGGGGGATGGAAAGGGGCAGGCCAAATAAAATTTTGGTTGGGGCTAAACTCAAAAGTTTCAAATGGGAGGGGAGGGGGGAAGAATCGAGCTGCACCTCTTAGTAAAGATCTTAACAAGCAAACAAAAACAGCGAAAAGAATTCGTCGCTACATTGCGCTGGGTCTTGTAAATAAATAACTGTCAAATGCCGTTCATCATTGTCTTGTTGCGATTCCACACCTCTTCGGGTCCAGGTGATTCCAGAATATTTTAAAAAATTTTTATTATTTTTATTCTATTATTTTAAAGCTACACTTTTATTTCCGGGAGTGAAGCGAGAATGTTAATTAATAAAAATATCAAATCGACACATACCAAACGCCAGTATTTGACTACTAATGCTAACACCAATGTTAAGTTTGATAACTAAGTTTGGGGTTTACAATTACTCGACTGAGCAACAGTAGCTGTAGGACATTGAAAATCGTCGATGTGATTCAAAATGTATGAAAATGACATCAAGTACCACAATTAAAAAATCTTTTGTATCGAGCTACTTACATTGTAAACGCAAAGTTCTCGTATTTAGGTTTTGGGGGAATGGTATCGTCCAGGTAGCACGTTGCTGGGCCCACTAGCTTTTCAAAAGGGGCTCCATTACCTCAACCAAACGGCCGAGAAACAATGCAAATGTGAAAAACGTAACATCCCCGAAAATAATTTTGGTTTGAATTTCGTCTTCGAAGTTATAAATTTTGCGCACAAAACCAGCTTGTTACGAAACTTCAAGGAAATCAAAACAAAATTGAATGCTTTCGTTTCCCAAACAGAGAAAGACACACAAATGGACACATGTAATTCCATAGACCTCACTTGTTTCGCTCGCTCAGCCAACAAGTGCGGATATTGACGTTATTCATGTATAACCATTCCATCATGATGAGAGCTAAACGGAATAATGTCTCGCTAATGCATAACTGCTTGTTTTTTTTATTATTAGATGATGTTGCTACGTGATAAACTAAGCCAATCACCAGTCGCACTGACTGCCTGTGGATTTTTTGTAATCAACAGAAAGGTCTTTACTACGGTAAATTAGTAAAAATTATTACAATATTTAGAAATAGAATTTTAAGGAAATAGGGAGAGCCTAAAATGGTTACCAAGTACGTCATGAGAAGTGAAGAATGACTTTTTAGCTTCCTATCAAATTTCGTAAAACGTAATGGAAAGCTTCAAGAAAATGCCTTCCATTACGTTTTTCGAAATTCGATAGGATGTACCAAAATAATTGTTCACTCCCCGTCAACATGCCTGTTAACCATTTCAACCTCTCCCTATATCCCTAGAGGCCTTCCAGTACGTTTTTCAACATTCAAGAGAGAGTGCCAAAATCATTCTATTCCCCATCGACATGCCTGGTAACCATTTTACCCTAGTCCTATTTCCCTGAGGTCATTCATTATGGTTTTTTTTCCTAGGGAGTGCCAAAATCAGTCCCGGGATGACGATGTGGACCGAAGAATGATCTCGAATTTTGAAAAAAAAACAAAAAAAAACGTAATGGAAAACCTACAGGAACATGGGGAGAGCGTAAAAATGATTACCAGGGCCATGGCTGGGGGATGAAGAATGATTTTGGCACTCCTCTCGAATTTCGAAAAACGTAACGGAAGTCCCAATAAAAGGTCAACTGGTATACGGCCACATCTACCATTTCACTCTTTTACCCTGCAGGCCTTGTCCTAACACCACTGAATTAGCGTCTAAAAACTACAACAGAAATGTATGGAGATTTCACTCTCAGGTTTAATATCAGTTCCAGTTCTATTCCTTAGCTTATTTTTACCGCTTATTTCATGGTTGAGAACGTATTCTTTCCTAGTCATAACAGTTACTGATGAAGCGGATTAAAGGCAGGATATTTACCAAAACGACAAGAAATACGTAACGCCATCTTTGGTTGACTTTGCGAACTACATGAATAGATCGCATTTCAAGGTCGATTGCGATGAAAGCTATTAACAGGACAGTGATGCAAGTAGCTTCAATCCAATCGAACTTACTGCATTATTACTTAGTTCATCAGTACATCACATGTGGCAACACTAATGTATGAAACATTTTACTAATACTGCCTGTTTACTATCATTAACCGAAAAATAGGTTTCACACGCACACAACGAGTGGTAGAAATGAGTTTTTTTTAAGTGTAGTAGATGGCATTAAAAAAGAGGTAGAAATTGCCACGCATTTCTATTGTAGAGATATTTCAGAATAGAAATGTCCGCGCTAAAACATTTCTATTTTGGAAATCACCCCAAATGTTTAGAAATGTTTATCTTGTATAGGACAGTGACATGACGTAGTATTATTGCATATAACTTTATGGTGGCGCCAGTAACTGGGTTACCTGCAAGGGGCACTAGAGAACGAAAAGAAGGGCGTCTTACTGAAGACAATGCTGTTAGAGTGGATTTCTTAGGCCTATAACGCGCGATTTTTGTCGATTTGTTGGCAGTTGCTGACATTTTTAAGCAAGTGGAATCTTTATTTTCCGATTACAACCTCGCAGCAAAAGGGATTGGAGAAAACAACAGTTTTTTAAGCCAAAGAAATCCGCTCTCAAAGCACTGCCTTGACTAGAAGTGCCGTTGTTTAACCCTCCGTTTCAATCTAGTGCCCCTTGCAGCTATCTCTCTTGTAGCCAATATGACGTCACATGACGCTGCTCTAGTATGAAAGGAAGGTTTACCAGAAAGGAAACCTTCAAAATTGCGAATTAGCATAATGAGTGAAAGGGGAAATGGGTGTTTCACTGGGCGCTAGTTTAACGCTACTTCTCATAAATATGGCTTGCATTGTAGTCTAGTATTGTGCTCTGATTAAGCTATTTGGATGGTGGGATTCGCATACATTGATATCTGTATTGGTACTGGCCAATATAGTATCAGTATTGGTGGAATTGGTAACAATACTGTACACTAATGCCGTTTGCATTTGTATCAAGCTGAATGTTGAAAATCCCTTTTAAACTCCATTATTATTATTATTATTGGTAACCCGGGAAAACACAAAATCCAGCAACAAGTACTTAGCTAGCTTCTAAACGTCAAGTTTAAAGGCTACCATTTTCAAAATAATACTATAGAGCAGTGACACGACGTAGTATTATTGTATATAACTCTATGCTGGAGCCTTAATGGGTTAGCTGCAAGGGGCACTGCAGAGAGAAACAGAAGGGCGTCATATACTGAAACCGATGCTGTTGAGAGTGACTTCTTAGACCTAAAATGCGCGATTTTTGTTGTTGGAGAAAACAACGTTATTTTAAGCCTAAGAAATCCGCTCTTCCGTTGTTTTTTCCCTCCATTTTTATGTAGTGCACCTTGTAGTTATGCCCTCCAAAACCCATACTAGTGCCGATCTGGTGCCAATATGGCGGCAAATGTCACTGCTCTATAAACAATATGAGAAGATTCCAATTTAAGTTTTGTATTAAAGACCACTTCAAACTTAAAGGCCCAAAAAACAGTGGGTGTCAAACAGGTGTCCAGTGCTCATATGACTTTCCGACTGGAAATGCTGTTGGATAGTAGCGGCAAAAGGTGTTGGAAGGGTGTTGGTATTAGTTCTAGTCATTCTAAAGGAGTAAATTAACGTTTCTTCCAATTGCTTAAAGTGTATTATTTTAAGCATTATCACAAAGGCAAGAGGACATTCTATTTTAAAGCATTCACGCTAATTTTTCCGGTAGTGAACATTAATTGTGAATGAACATTTTGCCTTCCCCGTTCTCCTGCCCTACCCTCCAATTCTATCGTTCCTAGCGATGTCACCGATAGCCTTCAGGCCTATCTACCGGGTAAAGAATATATTTTTATTAAGCGTTTTTCTTTTACAGGTTGTGAGTGTAACTGTTACATATTTGATTGTTTTGGCTCAGTTCTACAATGAGTCGAAGAAACAGTTCCCATCAGCAGACGGACAAAATGGAACTAACACTCTACTGGGCAACTAGATTATTTTTTTTAGTAGTATTGCGATGTAAACTTCGACTCAGAAGCTGCAAGTATTAGTTATCACGCAACAGCATCCACGATGTCTTTTGAATGGTAGACGTTGTTGTCTTGTTAGAATAGAATGTGTGACTTGTCTGGTGTAATCTGTCTGTTCACGGTCTTAGAATCAGTTTATGTGAATATCACTCATTAGCTGTGAAGAGTGTCTTCTAATGTGCACGAAGGAAATGTTGTGTTGTGAGCCTCCTAGTATAGTTCTGGAACATGCTAGCTAAGAGCAGAGACCTTATGAGAAGAAGCTTTGGCCATGCCTAGTAAATTGCTCGTAAAACAAACGTAGCAATCATGGCAAACACCCACTTCACCGCTTTGTAAGACACGAAAAATTCTCCGTATTTTCACACTCTGGAGGTGATTGGAATGTATTTGAGTATATCTCGGATTTGTCGTAAATGCCGTTTATTCGAGATAATGGACTACTGCTACTGTGGTTAAGCCTAACACAGTGTGCATACGCCACAAGCCAAGTGCACTGGCTCATTGTGGGCACACGTTTACCGCTATGTTTGCTGCGACAGCTTTGATCAGCTTTGATCGAACACTCTTGATATGGAGCTATGTCACCTTGTTTTGTTGGCCAACCTATTCCTGAAATTCTACAAATATGTTGTGAATGCTAGTCATGGTTGGTTACATAAAAAAAATGTGATCGTGGCATGTTCCTCTTCGAGTGCTGCAAGTCCCTAACGCATTTCGTTCGTTTTGTTCGTTTTTATAGCAGTAGCCTGGACTCACTGCCGAAGACGTAGCAGTACGGAGCACTCGAATTGTTCATTAGCTAATCAGGAAATGTGACTGAATACCAAGTGTAGCAAGTCACATTTGTTAAATGTCTCTTGGGGCGAGTGTACCGACTCTTCTTTGAAGAATATCAATGTGTATGATGTCTGTCTTTAAAGCTTTTGCAATTTAACTAAATATATCAATGTGTATGATGTCTGTCTTTAGAGCTTTTGCAATTTAACTAAAAGGATTAAATAATCAGGTTTCATGATTCGCACTGTGTAATATTATACAAAAGAGGAAATGAGATGTATCATAACAATACACATTTATTTCCACACATCATTAACACATCATTAATTACGACCACCCAGGTATGTTGGTTCACGTGAAACATGACAATTCGAATGAGCAATCATTGAAAAGTTAATGAATTTCACAAGCTCGTCGTTTGAGTCCTGATTTAATCGTTCCTTCTTAGAATGTTCGTCATCAACAATCTTGATAGTTTGTTTGTTTGATTTTATTAAATGTGCTAGAGGAAAGACACTCCTAACTAACTAGTGCGTGGGTCTAAACTAACTACAATGCGTATCAACGAGTATATCCCGCTTGCTATCGTGGCGGAAGGTAGAGGAGCGGGGTATAATCGGCCTAGTGTGGTATAATCACCCGATTATACACCCGATTATACCTTTTCGTTGTGCGCATGCGCAACTTACCGAGCTAAGCTTAAAACAGACGCCAACTGCTAGTTAATGAGAGCAGCTTTTAACTCGCATATATACCAGCTAGAAAACTCGACATATTCGTTACGATTGTCGTATTTTAACACCACTGTATAATTTTTCAGGCTAGTATCTTATAATTTTACTTTGACGATCTATTGGCATAAATAATTTTAATTTTTACCGTATAAGTCTTTTAGTTTTTCGATCCCATGGTAATTATTAGCAACGATTAAAAATTAGTACAGGAACACACACAGCGCCATCTCTCGGCGGATTTTAGCAATGCGTGGTTGATGCGGCGTGTTTAACCACAGCCACCTACAGTAAAGGCCGGATCAGATCAAGACAAATTAGACAAGTAAAATCAACCATTGATATAGAAGGAAGCACAAGTTTGCTACGTGCTGCCATCTCTACACCAAGCGGCGAAATTTCAAACTAACCGACCAGGGTTCCAAATTCTGCAAACAGATGACGCCACTTGGCAAACTTGCCGCGTCGTTATTTGATTCGCCGTTTTACGGAGCATTGTTGGAGGCAAAGATGATACGGCCTTTACTGTAGGTGGCTGTGGTTTAACGGGAGAAAGTCGCCAACAGCAGCATCGCATATAACTTTTCGTTGGAGACAAATAATTTTATGAACTGAGAGACTGGTAAGCAAATAAAACGTAGCATTACATTATAAATATTAATGAACTCAAAGAATGTTTAGTCTTTTTGGTATTATTTATTTTGAATTGGGATATACTCCAGCAAAACAGCCCTCTAGCTTTTGTGGATAATACGGCTAAAAATGTTTTCGCACTCAGCCTGTAGCCTAACCAGACTAAAACTAACTCATGCTAATTAATTTGAAATTATACCCCTTGCGCTACGTGCTCGGGGTATAATTGCAAAATAATTAGCATTCGTCAGTTTTAATGTCAGGTTACAGGCTTCGTGCGAAAACAGTAGCCGTATTATCCACAAAAGCTCTAGGGCTATTACTACTGATAATACAGCAATTATTAACGAACCAAGGTCCAGTCGTCTTCTTTATTTGGAAAGGAAGTTAAATTCGGATCGATTTCATAATACATTCAAATTGTACATTCCCCTATAGAGCAGAGACACGACGTAGTATTATTGTGTATAACTCTATGCTGGAGCCTTAATGGGTTAGCTGCAAGGGGCACTGCAGAGAGAAACAGAAGGCCGTCATACTGAAGCCGATGCTGTGAAGAGTGATTTCTTAGACCTAAAACGCGCGATTTTTGTTGCTGGAGAAAACAACGTTATGTTAAGCCTGAGAAATCCGCTCTTCCGTTGTTTTTCCCTCCATTTTTATGTAGTGCACCTTGTAGTTATGCCTTCCAAAACCCATACTGGTGCCAATCTGGTGCCAATATGGCGGCAAATGTCACTGCTCTATTGATGTTTATAGAGAAGAGCTACTTTCCATGCTATCAACTTAATTCACCTACCCGTCGAATCATTTCGTCGTTAAGGTTACAAAATCATAAAGAAAAACCTGTGCTAACGCTTATTATTATTATTATTATTATTATTATTTAATTATTAAAAATGAAACATAATTGGATACTTAGTAGTAAGATTTAAAGGGCAATTACATCCATTTTGACATGCATGTTTTACTTTTGGGTCACTTACACAATAACTAAACACAAGAATTGCGGTGAGAATACGTTACGTACGTCCAATACAACAATTTAATTACTGCATCACCAAAACACGATACGGAGAACACCATTGTT
Source organism: Lithobius niger (assembly GCA_023313725.1). Lineage (NCBI taxonomy): Eukaryota > Metazoa > Arthropoda > Chilopoda > Lithobiomorpha > Lithobiidae > Lithobius > Lithobius niger. The sequence goes on from JAHWFP010004129.1 coordinate 67,120, forward strand.
TTGCTGGAACGCGCAGAAATTAATGCCGATTTCGACTCGCAGCATATTGAGATAGCTCTGTTGGTTGTGAGTAGCTCAATCGGCTGTGACTCGAAATTGATAAGCACCATCTGTCGGAATTAATTTCTGCGCGTTCCAGCAAAACAATGGTGTTCTCCGTATCGTGTTTTGGTGATGCAGTAATTTGTATCGGACGTACGTAACGTATTCCTACCGTAATTCTTGTGTTTAGTTATTGTGTAAGTGACCCAAAAGTAAAACATGCATATTAAAATGGATGTAATTGCCCTTTAAAGCCCGACATTTGTTGAGATTTATCGCTCATGCCTCTAATTGCAATCTGGTCTGCAGGTGTTTCTCTTTAAACACCACTGATGTTTCCGAAAAATCTGGACAGTGTCCACGTTCAACAAAATGTCGGCCCACTTTCTTTCATTTTACAATTTCTTGCACCCACAAATTAATTAGTTTTAGTGTCTTCATTGTTACTTGCCCATCACTTGCGCAATTGTTTTTACACGCCTGACGTGTTCCCACTGTTCGTAAAAATTATCTTACAAATACCGTCGCATAGGTACACGGTTGATGGTTAAAGTATAAACATGTAAACATTTTAGATGAAGTTTCATGTGAACAACATTCAGGATAGTCATTAAATAATTGCCGGTGTAACAAATACCAATAAAACTTGGTGGCAGCTACTTTGGCTCCGATATCACTGCTTACGAAGGAGAAAACTTGGTGGGTTCCTTTAGCCTTGTAGGGTTTTAGTATACGACATCTCTATCAGCCACTTTATCTCCAGGGCGGGTTCGTTTGGTGGCATCTAGCACTGTCTAGCTCTCTATAGAGCAGTGACATTTGCCGCCATATTGGCACCAGATTGGCACCAGTATGGGTTTTGGAGGGCATAACTACAAGGTGCACTACATAAAAATGGAGGGAAAAACAACGGAAGAGCGGGGTTCTTAGGCTTAAAATAACGTTGTTTTCTCCAACAACAAAAATCGCGCGTTTTAGGTCTATGAAATCACTCTCCACAGCATCGGCTTCAGTATGACGCCCTTCTGTTTCTCTCTGCAGTGCCCCTTGCAGCTAACCCATTAAGGATCCAGCATAGAGTTATATACAATAATACTACGTCGTGTCACGGCTCTATAGTGCTTGTTCGCAGCAAGCAAGGGAACACACAAAGAATTATCTTTTTACACAACAAACAAGGCACGTGCCTCCCTAATTATTGAGTAAAAATTTGGTACGTCCTCGTGCACCTGGAAGCAAGCTGTAAAGATTAACGATATTAATGCCACAAGATGGCGCCACGGTAGAATATAAAGAAAATACCGTGGCGCCATCTAGTGGCACAAATATAGATAATCTTTACAGCTTGCATCCAGGTGCACGAGGACGTACCAAATTTTTACCGAATTATTAAGGAGGCACGTGACTTGTTTGTTGTTAAAAGACATTGCTCTGTGCGTTCCTTTGCTTACTGCGCGGAAGCACTAGAGAGAAGTGGAAGGCGCTATAGTGTTCGCGGCCTATCTTGAGTTTGCCGCGAACGAACACAGATAATCGATTGTACGTTTTTGGTATAGCGGAGTGCCTTGTTGATATCCAAGATGGTTACAAAAACAATGGCGGCCATCGACTAAAGTCGACCCCTCCAGGAAAACGTAGCTGCTCATAAAATACTTGCAGGACTCAAGATACGCCGTGCACACAATACATACTGCAGACTTTGATTTAGTGACAACCCGTCTCTAAGTGTTTACATGCTGGCATTACGCGTTAGGCATACGTGTGTATAGCATTGCGGTGGTAAATGAACTAAGGCCGTTAGGTTTAGTATAGGGAGATTCTGTTTTGTAATAACATGTTTTCGTATCAGTGACATAGACGAAAGAAAGACAGTTACCAAAGTCGAAAAAACATTTTTGCGTGCAGAGTTCAGGATCTTGAATTCCCTCGTCTTTAGTTATGTCATAACCGCGCAAGTCCGTCCCCTGCCTTACTTCAAAGGTGTCGTCTGTAAAAGTAAAACAAAATCAGAAAATGAAATCAGTTGTGGTTGAACCTTAAATTTAGTGTCATTTCGGAGATCAAAAGGCACTCCTGACAGTGTTCGGTTACCTTACGGCCCCTGGCACCGGCGGAGGAACAGGACAATTCGTTCCGGACATTTCGTCCCCCAAACTTCGTCCCCGGATAATTCGTCCCCCATGTTTTGTAATAGTTTACAGTGTGCGTTTTGAGATTGATTTTTAATAGGCGTAATAATTATTAGTAAATTCATGATTTGTGCATCTTAGTGTCTTACACCTTTTATTTTCGTAAAAGTTAATTATGTAATTGGTCCACATGTAGTTAGGCCCATTGGGCGTGCAATTTGTTTGTTTTTTTGTTTATTTTCTGATAGTCTGTTTTAAGCAGTCCTCAAGTACTAGCGTGAGTGGATAGATCGGTTGGGTATGTTTGGTCCGTAGAACCAGGAGCTAATAAATGCGTGCATGTTCGTAGGTCGTGGGAGTGTCCATGTCGTAACTTTGTCACAAGATCGTCTGATAGAGAAGCTGTGGGTTTTCGTTTTCCAGGTCCAGGCCAGTTGATTCAAAATCGTTAGAATCTAGTTACCAAAGCAATGTTAAACGGCGTCAACTTTTCGGCACGCGAATGAACTCTGGTGTTGATTCAGAGTTGGAACAGGCATTTTCACCTGTTGGCCAGTTGGCTTCGGCTTGAAGTAGCCGTCAGTTTCGCCGCTTTATGCTCTTAGGGCTCGTTTACGCAACGACAAATTTCTCGCTTGCTAGCTTTCACTTGGTTAATACTAAATCTGGAGTCCTGGAGACAATCTCGAAAACCAAATTCTCGAAAGCCAAAATCTCGAACCCCCTACCTCGAAAGCCACAATCTCGAAGATCCTAAATCTCGAACATTCAAAATCTCGAACCTAGAAAATCTAGAAAATTCTTTAAAAATTATTTTAAAAAAATGTCTAATTGAATCAACTTCTATTGATGGGGGTATCTAAACTACCGAGTAGAATTTTGCGAACACTAGCCCAATTGAAAGCTATTAAACTGTACTAAATGACCCGAAAAACATTTTAAAGATTTCGAAAGTTTTTAATAGTAACACTCTAAGATCCAAAAAAATTTATACCTAAAACTAAGGCTACTTCGCTGAAAATCTATATATATAATTACTCAATATCCGCAACGCAGCGGTCATCTGCATCTGCAGCGCAGCAGCAAGCAGGATATACGATGCATCTCGGCCATCTACCGACGGAACGGCAAATTATAAGAGTAACAGCTAAGGCCATCTGAGATAGTAGCTGCGCTCGGAACGCCACGGTCAGCAGCGCGAACATACGATGCCATCTACCGACCGAACGGTAAATTAAATGAGGGGGGGGGGGCGGAGCGAGACGGAGGGGGAGGGACGGTGGCGCGAGAGGGGGTGGGGAAGGCGATGGGGAGAGCAGCGAGACGACGCGGAATGAGCGAGCGACTCCGCTAGTCGTTAATAAATAATTACTAAACTAATCATGTAAAATTTGGTTGCTATCAATACCCAGATTACGTGTCTCGAATTCAAAACCATCAGAATAATAGTTTTGAACGATGGCAGCGTATGAGAGTTGTGCTGAGATTTAGTCTGGATGTCAAGGTCGATGTATGCAACCCTAATTTTTAGAAATTCTAGTTCAGTTCTAGCGTCTCAGAGCTCGTGCAATGTACTGCAGTGGCATGGCAGAAAGAAGAAAAAAGTATACATGTCCGTATAGCAAATCGCGTAAAAAAATTTGTTCTGAGTATACTGAGAGTGACTTGCACGACTACGTGAGAGGAATTGTTTGCAACATTAACCATTCGTGAAATCACTTAGGAGTTTTAAGTATTGAACAGAGCAATTTTAAATTTTTTCGAGATTCTAACATTCGACATTTTTCGAGATTCTTATTTTCATATCCCACTGTCCCACAAATTTACTGGATTGCAGATTAGATTAGGTAGGGAACGTGACCCTCGTAAAGCATCTGTCCCACAAAGTGAACACTAATGGGATGGAGAGTGTATTTTAATAATACAGAAAGGAATGAAACCATAGAAACGGGGTATCCATGCAACATAAAGAAACAAAAGAAGAATGTCAGTAGAAAGGAAACAGAAGTGGTGACAACAGCAGGAAAGGTTTGGCACCAAACAGAAACAGCAAAGCAGTAGCAACAGCTGAGAAAGGACGTGTCATCAACAGGGAAAAAGAAGATGAATAGCAACAAAAAAGAAAGTAATGGCAACAAAGATAAGCAAAAGAGAGATGGCAACAAAGGAAAAAGCATTGGCAACAAAGAGGGGTGATAACAGAAAGGGTTTTTAACAGATAAACAGAAGTGGGATGAAAGAACAGAAACAGCAGAGTTGGAAACGGAGAGAAACAGTTAATCTCAGTTTTATTAAAAACAACACCCTCGGATCACAAAAATATTTTTAAAAAAAATACAAAAACTACGCAATTACTAAGTACTTTTTTAATTAAGCAACACGTTTACAAAACTAAAAAAATACCACAACGGAAACGGAAACGGAAACAGCAACAAAAGAGAAGCAAAAGATGCGGCAGCAACAGCAGAGAAAGGTTCGCAGCAGAGTAAAACCGAGAAACGGATGCTCAATCTTTGTCATTCTTACTTTAAAAAAAAACACAGTTATTAAAAATATATTTTACTTACTGTATTGACAGTGTTCGAAAGGGTCAAGTGGCGGGCAGGGAAAGGAATAGATTCTCAAACTGTCTGTAGTTTCCAAACGTTTGCCCAGCTTACCTTTTGGCTTGCACTTATTTTTCTAGAAAAGAAGAAAAGACCAAGAAAGTTCTAAAATGTTTGCGCTAATAAATCTTGAAGACCGTGTTCACGACCGCCTTCCCCCCCCCCCCCCCCATCCTCCCCACAACCACTCCCAGGTATTCAGGGATTTCCCTTTTTGGTCGAAAAAAAAATAGTGTATTTATGTTCCGTAAGTTAAAGTAATTTTAGACATAATACAGTAAAACTTGCAGTG
>JAHWFP010004130.1:0-46899 GCA_023313725.1 Lithobius niger
CGCGGGTTCTATTCCCCGCTCAGGCAGTCTGACATATAAGTCCAAAAGGCAACGTAAATAGGTTTACATCCGTATTTATTTAACTCTTGTTGAGCCTTTGGCTTTTCGTTCCTTAATACTGCGTATGGTGGCCGTTTAATTTCATTAGCGAAGTCCTAACTCGATTAAAATACTTTACGTAATTGCGAATTCTATTGGTATCGTTATTACGTACAGTAAATTCATACATATTGTTTTCGTAATTTTATTTTTTTCCCTTGTAATTTTTTAGGCTACAATATTTTACAGTCTTGTTGCTTTGTTTCGTAATTTTTTTTTTAAATTTCGTAATTTTGTTTTTATGTAATTTGGTTTATTACAGTAAAACATTAAATAGTTCAAAGAGTTTGTTTCAGTGCTTTAATTTCAAGTGCATAGGTGTTAAATTCAAGAGCAAGTGTGTTAAATCCGCAGTCAAGAGTGTTAATTTGAAATCCACTAACGTTAAATTGAAGTTCAAAAATATTAAATCCAAGTGCAAAGGTGTCAAATTGACGTGCAAAAGCGTTAAACCAAAGTTCAAAACCTGTACGAACAAAATCAGAAATTATCGTTATACCATTATTTCATATTGGTTATAGTACTGGTTAGGTTCGGCATAGCTGTATTACTTTGACAGCTGTAGGCCAAAAAAGTGCAGCCGAGAATTTTAGGGAGTGCATGTGTTTTGTTACTGAAAAGGAAGTGGTGCATCCATTTAACGAGTTCGGTGGGTCAAACTGTGCGGTGGCTTTCCTGCAAAACAAAGCTGCCCATTTCTGTTGGGTTGGCTTGTTTGGTTGCTATGGGAAACGCGGGGGAACCAATCGGAAGCTTCGGTGTGTAGCATCGTCGTTCGTTGTAACCGACGAAAACTAGTTTGCAATCGCCTAACCCAGAAGTTAATTTTGTCATTTTAAAAAGGTGTCATTACATGACCCAGAAAAGTTGGTAAACTAGATTCGGAATGTGAGTGCTTTACAATAGATCCTTTCGGTGATTTTTGGCTGGATTCAGCTTTCGAATGAAAGTTATAAAAAGGCAAGGTTGTGACTCCGGGTAGGCATAATAAGTCCCAACGACCATGATTTAACGACTTGCAACGACTCGTGATTTATATATTTTTTTAAATGGCAGTAATAGTATTTAGATTCAAATGGCGTCTTGCGATTCATCATTAGTACACGGTTAAAGCATTAAATTTTACTCAATATGGCCGACATTACTCAATAACGAGAGCAGAAGGTTGACGGCCTAATATGCATGACAAATTGCAATGTTTTAGCCTTGTACTGCTGACAGTTAACACAAGATGTCATTTAAATAGAAATATTAATAGCAATTTGCAATACATCACTTTTATTGCAAGAATTGAAGTATCCGTAGAGGGAGGGGGGGGGGGGCGTCAAGCCTGTCAGTTTTTAGAAGTCCGGTGATGCTACGTAGGGAATTTTGAAGCGTTACGGGGTTTAAAGAGGCACTATCACCGATTGAAAATCGTACGAAAACACCGTGGAGCCACAGTCGCGGCAGAATATTGTTAACCTTTACTGCTTGCTCCCAGACGTACGAGGACGTACCGAATTTTTACTCAATAATTAAAGGAGGTCGTAACTTGTTTGTTTCGTCAAAAAAAATGGCGTTGTCGTGCATTCCGGAAATGCTAGATAGCGCTAGACGTTGCTAGATTCTGCAGACTTTCAATCGGTGGTAGTGCCACTTTAAGACCTAAATTTACATTACTGACCTCTAACGAGCGAAGCGAGCGAGGGCCGTATTTAAGACGACCCTTTTGTAATTTGTTTAGCTGTCGTGTTCATTTGCTCCGCAAATACAGCCAAACGTGCGGAACGATTCTGATGAAATTCGGCAGGAAAAAATGCCTGTGTGTGGGAGTGTATTTTACGGCAGTAGGACAGCCAGGCATTTTCTTTAAGGCGATGGGTTCGGCGAGGGGAACAAAGGAAATTGGAATGAGAGGCTCAAAAAACTCAACCCTATTTTCACGATTGTAATACCTTTGAAACCTTTAAAGGCCAACTTTCAGAATTAAAAAAATTTATAGTGACGTCTTGTGGGGGAGGAGGGACTATAGATGCTCTCCCTCCCTCCTCTCCCTCCCTTTCTCCCTCCAGACAAGAACATCGCTGTGATTTCTGATTTAAAATGTATATATCTGCCTCGTTACTCCCACCTCCCACTTTCAATGGATGAAAATGTGTGCTCCCTCCCAACCTCCTCTCACATTACCCCCGCCCCGGGGGGGGGGGGGGGGGGGGCCCGGAAAACTTGCCTGGCGACACCTCTACGTAAAAAAACAAGAATCTAAGCAAACGATCTCAATCGGTGTTTTTGGTTTTAGGAGTATAAAATTATGGCCAAAGATAAATGAGGCAATACAAGTGAAAATTACCGAAATTACCCGTTAACTGTCCTACGACTAATTCCATCCGATGAAACTACTGAGCCAATGAGAAAATCACCCCTTCCCCCCTTGCGTTTTTTTCCCTCTAATTTCGTGAAACGACTGCAACGTCCGCCCAGAACGGAAATCGTCTCTTTCGACTCTCCTATTATCGAATTAATTCATTTGTTATTTTATTAGCGAGGCTTTCTCTCTAGTTTCTCCAAGAATGGCCCGAATGGCAGACAATTTCGAGCCACTATGATGACGTTTACTTCACGCGATTAACACATATGTTCAGGCAGTGGCGTAACTAATTGTCTATGGACCCAAAGGCAAAATGTATGGTCGGGCCTCCCCCATTTATTGCTCCTTCCCCCCCCCCCTCATAAAAAAATATCTTTGACCTATTTGACTGTCTTGGTCCAAATGATACACATACTGTACATTGTTAAGTTTATGTTTCCCGAACAACCAACAACTTTTCAGCCAAAAAAATTACTTCGCAATGCAAACAAAGACTAATGTTTGAAACAATTTATAAAAAAAAAAAAAAAATCGGTGTGGTGTTTTTTAGCCTACTTAACTGTCGAATTATTATACGTTTTGCTTCATAGGTACAATATTGCACTTGTTAAATGGGAACTTGAGCTTGCTTATAACATATTGCACTTTGAACATGAAATTTACATACCGTAGTTAGTTCACCACTTGAGGCTCCGACGGCGATACTTTCGGCCTGCTTGTCTCAATGCAAAAATCTCAATGATGTTGCGGATGTCCCTATTTCGACGCCTGGCGGGCCCCCCGAGTTGCAGGGACCCGTAAGCAATGCTTACCCAGCCTACCTGTACGTTACGCCTCTGTGTTCAGGATGTAACTAAAAATCCTTGATGGGCGTGGCGTGGGTGAAAGGGGCTGGAAGGCCGAGGGGAGGGAACCACCAATATAAAGTTTGGCTATTCTTATTCATTTATTAATCATATATTTTTTTAAAATTATCATTCATCTTTGTCATCCTTTTTACGACATTTCTTTCTGAAGCAGTTTTGGCTGAGAATTTTTTCTGCTGAGTCCTCACGGATAAGGATATATTTTCAGCATGCCTGTATTCTGCAGCCTTATTTTCTGTCTGCTTGCTGTTCGTTCTGTAAATAAATCAATTGGTCTTACTACCACTGCTTGTCTCTGTTAAATGTTTGCCTTTTAAATCCCCATTACGTAGAAATAAGGTATTAAATTTCGTGTACGTAAAATTTTGTCAAATTAGTTTTGGCGAAACGGGATTTGCCCTTTAGGCAAAAGCATTTCCCTAATTATTCTCTAATTTTAGGAGTTGTCGACGAATGAGTGCCGTGGGGATACCGTTGTGGATTAGTGGATTATTCTTCAGATCAAGATTTCCTCCTCCCCCCACCTCTTTTTATTCATTTATATTTAATTTTTACAGCCTCCTCTCCTTTCCTATTGAGAAATATTTATTAATCGCCAGTGAACTGGATTAAAGATAATCTGATCAAGCTTATAAATCGCAAAAACGAACTGCGGAAGAAAATTGTGGCAACAAAGAGTAAACCAAAGGATACGATTACCAGGAGTATAACGCCTTAAAAAATAAAATTAAATCGAGATTCGGTAGTGCAAATGAAAATATACCATTAGCTTGATTGATAATGGAAAGGGAAAAACTCAAAAAATTAGTGGACACAGTAAATCATATCTTTGGGTAATAAAGTTTAAGGTAACATATAGATGAAAGCATACAAAAAAAAAACTTTACACATCTCTCTAACTATACAATAACGAACAATTTAAAAAATAATTTTACTGATACGATTGTGCGTCAACGCACAAACGTGCGTTGACGCTGCGTTGCCGCGTTTGCGGTGTGGTGTTCGTGACATCAGTGTGGTAGTGCACAAATACCTCAGTCGACGTTGCGTTACCATAGGTCCATTTAGCGTTCGTTGTTCCAGGCGCTTCCCCGCAGCACCGATACGGTAACGCAAACGTACTTCCGGTCTCTCAGTACCTTGTTTGACTTGAGCGGTGCACACAGACGGTTGTTTATTTATTGCCAACGCGTTAGGAAACAAGGGGCTACAGCGACTATCTAGTCGCATTGGTCTTCTGTACAGTTCCTCCATTCCAATGTTGAGGCGCACACCTCTATCATGCACTACAACAGCTATCTCTATTATATAATCTAAAAACAGTAACCATCAGAATTGCCCGTCACAAATGTGTTAGCTTTTAAGCTAATTTTACGTTTTAGGCATAATTGTCAGCGTTTAGGCCTAATTTACAACTTTAATTTCGTAAGTAGCTACTAACGGAGATTTGGATTGTGTACAGTACGCCTATTCATTTTTGCAACACGGTATGCCTTCCCGCACACAGTTGCAGTGTTACAACGTAATGCGCAACGTAGACTAATATAGATCAGTGGTAGTAGGGAAGGGACAGGAGAAATGCTGCAGCAGCGACTCGTAGCAACTATTGACGTTGCCATGGTAACGTGATTTTAGATCTAATTTTCTTTTTTTAGGCCTAATTTTTTTAACGGCAGTTTTAGTTTCGTAAGTAGCAGATAGGCCTAATGGAGAATTTGGTTCGATCGTAAGCCTATTCATTCATGCAACAATGCGACAAGACTCTTTTAAACGAAGCTAAAATGTTTTTGTTTTTACGGCTGCATTAACACAAATCTTTAGGATTTCAATTCGACGCTAAAATGTTATTATTTAATTTAGTTACGTCGAAGAAGTCTATTAGCTATAAGGAGGCAACGATGTTTTAATTTGATTTGTAATTATTTAACTAACTTTTGACACTGAATCGAACGTTGTAAACAGTGGTCGTCAATTTCTGGTACCGTTGAAAAAAGCGACGGACGGACGGACAAAGTCGTTGCAATAGTGTTCTCAGCCGGTACGGCTGTACAGAAGACTAAAATAGCGGCCAGTCGCGAAGAATTGTTTATTGGGGAAGTAAACAACTATCCTGCAATATGGAATGTCGCTGCAAAAATGATTGAACACTCATTTGGAAGTATTTAAAAAACTTAACCGAGATTTCGTTATTCCGCAAAGGCTGTATAAAATTTTGCGCTGATAATTAGTCTTAAATCGCTACCCAATTGGTCTCATTGGTCTCATTGGTCTCATTGGTTTCAAATACATTTTTTGTGCGCGAGATAAAAAAAAAAGCAATATCGTCTCATTGATTCAAAATATATTTTTTTGTAAACGAGGTAAGCAAAATGGCGGTCGAATGCGTACTGCAGGCGTTATTTCGCTGTATGGTGCATTGATTGCTACGTCAACGCAGCGGTAAGGTAGCGTCAACGCACGTTTAAAAAAACGGATGGGTGCACCGGGTCTAAAAAAATATACAAAATTCTCAAGCTGAAGGACACTAACAAATAGGCTGGCTCGTAACGATAAACAACGAATTAAAACAAGATTACTTAGTAGTATGATGATTCAAAAAGTTACTATATTAAAGAGGTTATACTAATTCTTGAGGAACAAAAAACGCCTTGTTCAACGGGGATCGACGATATTCAAACTGAACATCTTAAAATGTCAGAGGAAAACTCATTGTTAAATGAATAATTTAATACCATAATTAAGTATGAGGTGTGGCCAAAAGAACTGAAAATTCAAGTTATTAGACCAATTTACAAAAACAAAAAGGATCTAAAGCTAATTTGGACAACTAGACCAATTTCAATTTTATAGGGCAGTGACATAACGTAGTATTATTGTGTATAACACTATGGTGGAGCCAGTAAGTGGGTTAGCTGCAAGGGGCACTGGAGAGCGACAAGAAGGTCGTCTTACTGAAGGCAATGCTATTAGACTGGATTTCTTAAGCCTATAACGCGCGATTTTTGTTGTTGGAGAAAACAACGTTTTTTTAAGCCTAAGAAATACGCTCTCAAAGCACTATCTTGACTATGAAGTGCCGTTTTTTTCCCGTTACATTTTAATCTGGTGCACCTTGTAGCTATTACCTCCAAATGGTGTCTCGTAGCCAACATGACGTCACTTGACGCTGCTCTATTAGCAATTAACAAAATAATTTTAGAACATTTTGCAAAGAACATACAATCTTTTCTTTTAAAATGTAACGTTTTAAGTGGAAAAACAATTTTTACTTCAAAAAGGCAATAGTACAACGGAAGCACTTAAATCTGTGAATGGACTAATTGACAAGGCACTTAATCAAGGGAACTAGTCGGAAGTATTCTTATTGATCTCTAGGAGGTATTTGAACAGGAGCACAAACTGTTAAACAAATAGATAATTATGGAATCAGATATAAAAGCTTAAATATAATTAAAAGTTACTCGTTACTAATAGAGCAGTGACATTTGCCGCCATATTGGCACCAGTATGGGTTTTGGAGGGCGTAACTACAAGGTGCACTATATAAAAATGGAGGGAAAAACAATGGAAGAGCAGATTTCTTAGGCTTAAAATAACGTTGTTTTCTCCAACAACAAAAATCGCGCGTTTTAGGTCTAAGAAATCCACTCTTAACAGCATCGGCTTCAGTATGACGCCCTTCTGTTTCTCTCTGCAGTGCCCCTTACAGCTAACCCATTAAGGCTCCAGCATAGAGTTATATACAATAATACTATGTCGTGTCACTGCTCTATATAGGCAAGCTTGTGTTTAGGAATAACAATTAATTAAGCAGCCTTTGACCCATAAACTTTACGGAGTACCACAACGGTCCGTACTGGGATACACAATGTGGAAACCGAAGTTGAAGTTTCAACTATTAATTGTATTTGCTGGCGCTGACCCAAACAAAATGAATGAAAATTTGAAACTTAATTTTACCAACATCACTGCGTGGTTTCTTAAAAATGATTTATTTATTAACAAATCGGAAATTGTAAATGTTGATATCAGGACTGTTCCCATGGAAACGAAATCTGCAACAATTTTCATACATAATGATAATAACTGTACCAATACGTGTAAACAGATTGAAATATAAAGGCTACATATCTTTGCTTTGGAAAATGACATGATGTTCACATCGAAAATTTGATAAGCAAATTGAGAAAAACAATGCCTAGACTTTCAGTTACGGAACATTAATACAGAATTCATTAGAAAGATGACTCATGGAATGGAACCTTAATTATAAAGTCACAACCGTAAATGCATAAAGCATAATTATTCACATACGTTTCTATCGAATGTTGGGAGTCAGATTCGAACTGGCAAACTAGCCTGGCTAATTCAAACTGACATATCGCGTGCTGTCGGCACTGTTATCGAATTCGACCACTGTCAAGGTTGTTACTATATATTTAAGGTTCAGTGAGTCATCTTTCTAATAAAATGCCAGTGGACGAGTGGGCATATCGATAATGGCAGCTGAAGAGATGGGTTCTCAATGACGACTGGTCAACGACGACTGGCGGCTTATTGCTCTATGTTTTTGTGCATATTCTAGTATTGGGCAGTGCGGAAGCAAGACGTTTGAGCGTCCGAGACCAGTTTGAGCGTCCGAGACCAGTTTGAGCGTCCAAGACCAGTTTGAGCGTCCGAGACCAGTTTGAGCGTCCGAGACCGAGCGGTGTTCCCGGCTTTAAAACTATTATATAGCTGATTTACTCAAAAATGATCCCATTACTGAATTAGGGATGGGTCGGTAACCGAAACCGAATTTTCGGTTTTTACTGAAAACCGACACCGAAACCGATTCGGATTTTGTGTCGGTTTTTCGTACGGTGTTCGAAAATAAAATTAAAATGTTTTGTTGTTTTACATTTTTTTAAATAATTATCATTTTCTACGTATAAATGACAGCAAAGCTCCTAGCTATTAAAACGGAAATAGTAGAGGAAAATGGTGCCACAGCTATACTCACGGTCTATGACGCTGCTGAAAAGTGAAAGCAGGAGTAAGTTGAAGCTAGTAATACTACTGTTGTAAGAAAAAAAATTAGGAAAATATGGTTGGGGTGGATGGTGGCAAAAACCGATACCGAAACCGAAACCGAAACTGAGGTTTTTTGGGTGTGAAAATCGAAACCGGAACCGAAATTTAAAAAAAATTAAACCGACCCATCCCTATTACTGATGCGCAGAGATAATGCTGGCACAGTGAAAGCACACGAATCTGATATGAAGGTGTGAGGTAGGTAGGAAGGCATGAGACAAAATATTTGTCTACGTTTGAAGGATTACATTTGTGTTTAGTTTATGATAGAGGTGCTCTCTGACTGGTAGGAAAACTAACAATTTAAGAACATGAATTTGGCAAAAAATATTTAAAAAATGTTAAAAAAGGTAGAAAAAAAAAGGAAGAGGCTGCCACAAATCATAGACTTCATCGCTTCGTCGGTTCGTTAAATCAAAGGACTCTGACTTCATACAGCCACCATCTTTGATGATTATCCAACATGGCGCTGTGTGAAGTACACAGTTTGTGGCAGTTCCCAATATTTTCAGTATTTTAACATTTTTATTATGAACCAGTCCCAAGTACCGGGCCGAAAATTAAGTATTTGTTGCCACATTCATGTCCTTGTGAGTTTTCTTGCCAGTCAGAGGGCACCTCTATCATAAACTAATGCTGCAACTCACAAATTACTTTTTCAAGACCAATTGTATTTAGGCAAGGCCTTGCCGAAAGGAGCATTTACCCATTTATTAACGTTCAATTTTTGTTCAGTTTTGTTTTTGGAGGGGAGGGGCAGCATTTTCGGCGCCTTATCCCCTTTCGGCGCTCGGGGCGGCCGCCCCCTTCGCCCCCTCTAGCTCCGGCACTGGTGTTGGGGTGTTTCCGGCAAACTAGACGGACTCTTGATATATTATTTTGTCAGATCAGTTTCATTTGTCTTTACAAATTTATATTTGTTTCCGTGAGAACGGGGATATCCTGTAGGTTAGAGCAGAATATTTTCGCTGCATTAATCCAAAATAACGTTTGCCGGGTCGTTTCAGGTGCAGGTGGTAGGTTTCTGTCCGTTAACTCCACTTTTCCTGCTTCCACTCTTCCCCTCCCTGATATCGACGATTAAAAACGGATGTAATATGACATTTCTACGCGACCGTGATTTACCAGTAACGGTTTAGGCCTAACGTCTCCCATCAGGCGCAATTTGCTTGGTCCCTATAGCTACTTATTATTACGTCAAAATTTCCGAAACCATATTTCCATCGTCATTCAGGGTTACACCTTGCAGTGTATCGGTATGAATGGGGTCATCCAAGAAGTGTGCTTCCGGTGCGGTTTCCGGCGGGTTTGGTGGGAACGCGCGCGACTCGTGGCGTTGAACAATCCTCGTTCCCACACTCGCCATTGTCCACCGGCCGGAACGCTGAGGAAAGCAGTCGCTACATGTCATTTGAATATTCAAACAAATACACAAACATTTCCTTTGCTATGTTATGTCTAGAACGCGATATTTTTGAAATGCGATGCATTGGTGCGATTTAAATTCAAGGTCACATGTTGCGAAACCTTTACCTTCGGTGGATGAAACGACAGTTTTTGGCAGAGTAAGGAAAAATACTAAACGATTTAATTTTTTGTGTATGTACATTGTAAGAAGAAGGCCCATCTTTGCCCATCGTTTTTATTTATTTATTTACTTTTTTTTTTAATATTTTTTTTTGTAGCAAAAGCGCTGCGAAGCAAGCGGGCGCACCCAGACCTTCAAAAAAAGGGAATCACCATTTGATAAAAAAAAAAAGGACAACGAGCATTCACTACAAAAAAATGGAATAGTGCAACAGTTTCAATGGAAATGGAAATAAAGCAGGCAATATTTTTCCGACTCCCGTATTCAGAGATAAAAAAAAATAGGTGACCAAAAAAAAATAGTGACTGGTCTCCCAATACTAATCTTGTAACCCTGGAATCAGCATTGCAGTCAACGAATAGTCCCTTTCTTCTTAATTTGATTTACTGAAAAGTCACCCAAAAAAATATAGTGGGGGACCCCCCCCCGCCGCGGGGGGGGAATACGTGTCCCAAGCGCCAAAACTTTTCAAATAGATTCTACACTTTATTTACGACAAAATTGATTAACTGGTTGTAGGGATCAAAAGGAAAGGGGAAAACATGCCAAACAGCGAAAATCATACACTAGAAATAACGACGTAGTGCAGTAAGCGTAGTGCAGTAACCGTCGGCAAAATTAAACAATTATTTTTAATTGCAATCATGTAGGGGGTGTTGCAATTCCGCCAATGTTTAGTTAGCCGGCAAAACCATCAGCAAAATGTAACAATTTGTTTTAATTTCAATCGTACACTATAGGTCGAGTGTTGCATCCCTCAGATGTTTAGTTAATTGGGGAAACCGTCGGCAAAATTAAACAAATTTTTAATTACAAGTATGTAGGGGGAGGTGTTACATCCCTTCAATGTTTACTCAGTCGGAAAAACCATCGACAAAATTAAAAAATTTTTTTTTTAATTTCAATCGTATACGTCAAATTAGTCGCGCAATCTTGCCAAAATGCTCTCATCAAGCAGAAATTTATGTTTGTTTGGTAGGACTAGGCCATGTGACTTATGCTACTGAATGAAGTGACGAATCGGTTTGTCCTTCAGTGGTAGACACGATAACTTTCGAATAAAAATGCCACTGAAATGGAGAAAACTAATTAATTGATATTGGCAGAGTGCATGCAGCATCCAGTGATAATGTTGACACTGAAATATAATGAAGACGGTGGGCCTGGTCGTTTGACTTGAAACGAAAACTGAAGGTCATCACTACGCCATCTTTTGGTTTTTAAATATAGAAAATCAGGGAAAAAAATCAAGAGTCAAATGAAAAGAGGTTACGTAACGTCATAAAACAGGGATACAAGTCACTCTGGGTTGAATAGAGCAGTGACACGACGTATTATTATTGTATATAACTCTATGCTGGAGCCTTAATGGGTTAGCTGCAAGGGGCACTGCAGAGAAAAACAGAAGGGCGCCATACTGAAGCCGATGCTGTGAAGAGTGATTTCTTAGACCTAAAACGCGCGATTTTTGTTGTTGGAGAAAACAACGTTATTTTAAGCCTAAGAAATCCGCTCTTCCGTTGTTTTTCCCTCCATTTTTATGTAGTGCACCTTGTACTTATGCCCTCCAAAACCCATACTGGTGCCAATCTGGAGGAAAGCCACCAAATTTGTAAACTTTTAGGGCCTTGAATGCATTTTTAGGAGGTTTGCAAAGCTAAAAGACGAAGAACTAGGCTAAAGCTAGGAAGGAAAAACGAGAAAATCATCTGAAACGAGGAAGGCTTTCATGCCTGATAAAAGCTAAATTTCTGGTTTACATTCCTTCGAGATATATTTTTCCCGACGTCCTCGGGTCACTATTTCTTTCGACGGGGTGACCTGGTGCAGTGGCGTAAAGTGGACGTCAGGAGCCAGTTCACCAACAATTAAGGGGGCTTTCATTAAAAAAACAGCAATTACAAACAATCGGAGGCTCATATAGGAATTTTGTTAGAGAGTGGCAAAATTAAGTCCCTCGGAAACCTGCAATTAGGTAACTCATTTTCAGCAATATTAGCAACTCTGAAACGTTTACAAAGCCAATTTTCAGAATTTTTCAGTGGCAGTAAATGCATTATTTGTCTATTTTTACAAAATTTTACTTTCAACCAGTGGCGCACCCAGAGGGGGGCAAAGGGGGGCACTTGCCCCTCCCAAAATCTGAGATTAACATTAAAGCTGGGCAACTTTTAAGACCCTCGATTTGTTTCTACTGATATAAGAAGGCCCCTCTTTCTCGCCTCAAGAAGGGTAACGTTGGTTTGTATTAAAATGCTCTCAAAAACCCAAATTCGTTCTCGAGCCCAGTGATTCTTCTCATGTCCCCCCCCCCCCCTCGTCCCAGTACTACGAAAAATTATTTACATCGAAGCTGAACAAATAAGTAAGGAATTTGCTGCCATTACGAAAATTTCTTAAATTAAGCTTCTTCAATGCATGAAAAATCACTGAAACTATTAAAAATGCGTACTTTCGGACCTATTTTCACATTTTTTTGCCCCCTCCAAACAAAATTGCTGAATGCGCCACTGCTTTCAACTTGTAATCTTCGGAGGGGGGGGGGTGCCCGCCCCCTTCCCCGCCCCATCCCACCTGGATGTGCCAAACACACAAACTTCGTTATTCATGGGCTCAGCACCAGACTACGAGTTAGAAGTTAGAAAGCACAGGAAGAATTTTTTGCTTCTACCAAAGTTTAGTGTTTCACGTATTGCAGTATTGTGACATTTTTTTTTTTTTCAAGTGGTTGCAGGGTGGGGGCCCTGTAGGCCGCGGGGCCCGTTGGCTTTGTCGACCCCAGACGCACAGTACGTACGCCACTGACCTGGTGACGGGGTGAAAACTCAAGTTAAAATAAGATGACGATTTTTCAAATTCAGACGGTCCACAACATGGACGTGAAGCTAGATAAAAGAAGAAGGAAAAACAAAAACAAAACAAAAAACTTTCTTTCCCTTGAGCTTTAATAATAATAACAATAATAATTTGAGCCTTTCAGCTTTTCGATCTAGATGATTGCAAGAGCTGTTTGGTGGAGGAGGGAGGCATTTTGATGGGGACGCGCCGCCGTTCTCCGTCCACCCACGCCAGGGGCATGAACGCTCGCTCGCCCGCTGCGTGATAAATGGATCCCCGAATCAGACGAAGGGTGGTTCAAGGTCGAAGGAACGCTGAGACAAGACATGACGATTAGCCAAAGTGGTTCCAACAAGAATCAGTAGATCAACATGCAACATCAATATTAAAGCGAGTAGGTGGCGACCGAGGGGGGTGTGGAGGAGTACTACTAACAAATGCCCATCCATTAGCTAGGGCGGTGGATAAACGACCTATCGGAGAAATGCAAATTTATATGAAATGAACAGCGATCAGTTGAAGATTTTTGGGACGAAGGTCGTGGAGTAGGACCGAGTCGACTGCAAACTGCATTCCTCGCAAGAGCTTTCAAGGGCGTAAATATGACATCCCCTTGCTTTAAAGGGCAATTCCATCCATTTTGACATGCATGTTTGACTTTTGGATCACTTACACAATAACCAAACACAAGAATAGCGGTAAGAATACGTTACTTACGTCCGATATAACAATTTAATTACTGCATCACCAAAACACGACACGGAGATCGCCATTGTTTTTGCTGGAAAGCTCTGAAATTAATGCCGACAGATGTCACTTTTCGATTTCGACTCGCAGCCGATTGAGATAGCCGTATTGACTGTGAGGAGCTCAAGCGTCTGGCGGCCTTAGCTGGCCTGCAGTGTGTTGATCAGCTAAAGCCGTCAGACGCTTGAGCTCCTCACAGTCAATACAGCTATCTCAATCGGCTGCGAGTCGAAATCGAAGAGATTCGCCTGTCGGCATTAATTTCTGCGCGTTCCAGCAAAACAATGGCGACCTCCATGTCGTGTTTTGGTGATGCAGTAATTAAATTGTTATATCGGACGTAAGTAACGTATTCTTACCGCAATTCTTGTGTTTAGTTATTGTGTAAGTGATCCAAAAGTCAAACATGCATGTCAAAAAGGATGTAATTACCCTTTAAACAGCTTTTGCTTTTGACGTCTTATTCACTGTTTTACAAGTTTTCGTTTTTCAAACCCTGTCGGTGTTTTCCATTTTCGTAGAATCCAATTACGCAAGAAAAATAAATACAGATGCAAACCTATTTACGTTGCCTTTTGGACTTACATGTCAGACAGCCTGAGCGGGGTATCGAACCCACGACCTTTGGAACCATGCATACTGCCGCTGTCTGTATGGCTCAGCGATAGGACCTCGCCATTGGTTCTGATGGTCGTAGGTTCGATTTCCCACTCAGGTAGTCCGACGTGCAAAACCCAAAAGCAACGTAAATAGGTTTGCATCAGTATTTACTTAACGCTTGTTGAGCCGTCCTGTTTTGCTCAAGAAAAAATTTCCATTTTCGCCTAAATAAATTTTGAGGTCAGTATTCTACGAAAATGGTATTCCAAACTCGCAGAAATTATGTCCATTTTTTGCAGAATCAAATTTGCTGAAGAAAAATATGACTTCCTATTATTATTGGACATGACCCAGCTTATTTATATTTACTACATTTATAATTTGTACAAGAAAAATTCGATTACTCTAACTTGATGGGGTCACTAGTTGTCCGGAAAGTGAGGAGGCTCCTGTTGAATCAGGTTCCCCGTTTCACGATTGCTTGCATCATACACTTCAGGATTGCAGAAGTCTCGATGTATACAGTAGCTCGCTAAGCGCTTCCCCTCATTCCATGTTTCAACAGGTTAAACAACAACAAAATAAAATGCCCGCCACAGCCCATCTTCAATGAAGGGTTGGTTTTTCTGAATTTTTCATTGATGCAGGGCTAGCAACACCAGAAATCACATTTTTCTCCTTCATTCTAAGCTGGGCCAATGCGGTGTACAAAACGTAAGCAACATTTTTTTAAATTTTGGAATTTAGTCCCTTCTTCTTCTGTCCAGTAGGCCTTGTCAAGATCTTTCTCAGCTGGCTATCAGACGTTCTCAGACTCCTCGCCACAACATCTGCATACCTGGAAATGGCTTCACACCGTTTCAGTGTTCATGAATTTGTAAGTGACATTTTAAATTATCAATCTAGACTCACGCTAGTGTGTCGCGCCAAGTTAGGCAACAAACATCACATCAATTCAATTCTCGAGGTTGTAAACCATTATAGCGCGACACCATAGTTGAGCACAGTTGAGCATAGTTGAGTATAGTTGAGCACATTTCAGCTACTTGGGGAAAAATAATAATGCGGTACAAAAGCTTAAATTGTGTTGAAATCAAGAGCTATGACCCACCTGACAAAAATTAACTCGTGTAGGAATGACAGCTAAGCTGCTTTCAATGCAAAATCTGACCCTCAATGACATCGAAAATTCACCCTGAGTTCACCCTGAGTTAGTTTAAATTCCCTGAGTTTTCCAGGTTTTTCATGTTGGTGGGAACCCTGCCTATACATCGTAAAATACTCCTATATTTCCTATATATTTTTGTTTTCCGAATTGAAATTTTGCCGTGTCCAAACAAATAACGCACGTACCGTCTGTGTGTATGAGCTCAAAATTGTTTTTACTTTTTTATTGTATTGTTGGGCAACAAAAAATATTGAATAGCAGCAATAACCCACTGCATTCAGGCTGATAATCCCTATAAACCACCTATACATTTTGTTTGCTTTTCCTGTAAAGATCTTAATTTTTATCGATTGAAATTGGCTGGGAGCCCTGCATTTCGAGTACCTGGTCACCCCCACCCCCCTCCCTGCCCCTGTAAGACATATTTCTGTTTCTAAAATTGTAAGACATCTAGTAAGGGACCGTTCATTATTTATCATCGGGGATGGGTTGGCGGATTGTCGTCACCAGTACAAAAAAAATTCATGACCCTTTGGTGTTAGTGATTTTTTGCCCCCTCCCCCAAAAAAAATCATAAAAATTTTCATGTCGCCCTCCCCCCCCCTCATTTTCGCCGGCCCACCCCCTTTCATAAATAATGAACGGTCCCTAAGATTCAAAATTGAACCCATCTTTGCGTGCATTCATTTGCTTCAAAATGACGTAAGGCTCACAGAAATAATAAAAAAAATATTAAAAAATACAGGGTGACGCACGGCTTTCAGTTCCCATAACCATTTGTACTAACAAAAAATACATGTAGGCTACCCGATTCCCAAATGTACGCGTCAAATAATTACTTACAGATTGTGAGAAATATTACCTTTACCAAAAAGTCGTGCATTTAGTTTGGTGAGAAACCCGCCATCTATCGTATAATAAATTTTAATTTTTTCATCGACGACAGCCTAAGCGTTATTATAATTGACGTCTTAAGGTGCTGTAGGGTTTGACTGTGGTCAGTTAGCCTAACTGACCGCCCTTATCGCCACGCACTGGAGGTCAAGCGGTAGCTGGTCACGTGACCAAAGTTGATTCGTGATTGGCGGATACCTTAGTTGTTCATTCCCACGCGAAGTATAACCCTTGTTTGAACGAACATTTGAAACTGGCTTTTAAAGTCTTTCATGGCTGCAATTAAGCACATTTTTTATTTGCGAACGAGTTACAATCCTTTTATGTCGCTTACGATGTTAATCGTCATATAACAGAAATTTTTTTTTCTGCGAGTTAAGCAACGTTTTGTACGAGGTTTTCGCTATAACGGGGTTGATTGCTAATTGCTTCAAAGACCGCGCCTTTTTTATGCCTGTTTACATCAATAGGTAGTCTTGGCTGAAAAGAGCGGGAGATGCATCACAGGATGCGTTCGTCCGTCGTTTCCTTGGCAACTGGTGGGAACTTCACCTTCCCGGGAAGTAAATTTCTTTGGGAAGTTGGGAAGGGTGGTTTTAGCCTTAACCTTGGCTAATGTAGAGTTTCACGCCATTTCCCTGATTTTTACACCTGATTTCCTTAAACACGATTCACCTGGTTCAATGGACTATTAATTTGGGGAAGGCGTGGTGCCTAATCTAATCGTAAGGATATGGGAAAACGGATTTCCGAAACTGAAATAAATAATAATAATAACTAAGATTTTACTAGAGTAGCTGGGGCTGGGGCGTTTCATTTATTATTACGGCCAGGCGAATCATTTTATTTTATTTTATTTATTTTGAATGCGACCATCTACTTATGCAGATATTTCAAACGGTTTAAATTATTTTACATATCTCATTCAATGCACTGTTATGTGACAAATGGCCTGCCATCTTTCTCCTTCCTCTTCCCTCGTTTAACGATTCCATTAGGGAACTTTGCAGCCCCTGGCAGTCTAACCTCGGTGGTAAGGCAGTCCAAACCCTATCTTTTCCTTTCCATTGACCTCCGTTCTGTTGTGAACTTTTATTTTTAAGTATACGAAAACTTTTTTTATTTTATTATCTTAGATTAATTTAAACTTTTGCCACTTCAGTCCCATTCCCTTATCTAAGCGTTACACGTATCATTAGTATGATACGTATTACACGTATACGTATACACGTGCAATTACGCGTATTACGCATTACATGCGTATCGTTTTTACACTACGTATCATTACGCGTATCTTATGCAGGGTCCCCATATAAAATATTATGGCCAGGTACTAGCTACACAGCCCCCCCCCTCCTCTTCCCCCGACTAAAATCGGAAAAAGATTTAAACTATGTTATAATATTCGTCAGCCACAATTGTGCTTAACGAATTAGTTCAATCATTAATCAGAGCTACTTACGTTTGAAGGCTTGCACTGCAGTGCTCCTGCTCCGTTCTCTCATTGCCGTTGGGTTGGCGTTGTTGTTTGTTGGGAGTATAAAAAATGTACAATACGTACAAATCGAGTACATTACTCATATCATCATAGATCATAATTGGGAAAAAAATATGTTTCAGGCTGTGTGGGACCGTTGAGCGACCGAGCCCCCCCCCCCCCCAACCCCGCCCCGGTTGTTGGGCCCCCTTTTAGGCCGGCTATTAGTGACGCCCATGGGCCATGAACCCTGCCAGACCTACTACTCTAGCAACAAATATTATTGCAATATTACTAGCTGGTAATTCGTCAAGAACGGCATGGTGCTAGCTATTAGCTAGGTATTAGCTTGTCAGTTTAATGTTTTGTATCTTTGTCAATTACGGTTTGCACAAACCAATATGGAAATAAATCCTTTAATCGTCGTCTACGTCTTGCAGCTGGCGTTTGCTGATTGGCATTGTTGCATAATAACACTGTTTAAAACAATGTAAAGCAGTCAGTCTGGTTATTTAAAGCTCCCTAACCTCTGAACCACTCGACCAATTAGAAAAGGCCTTATGGAAAGGGTGCATCTACGGAGCAATACCTGTAAAATGAGCTAAGAACCAGCCTAAGGACAAATAGTTTGATCTACAGAGAGCATAGCAGAAACGTTTCGTGCCGACAACTAGAAGCAAGAAGAAGACAAAAATGAAAATCATGATTCCAGCTCAAGTCCAGATCTCCGATGTGACACATCGGAAATTAATAAAAGTTCGGACACATAACATAACATAATATGTTCACCAAGTCCAACAAAGCTTATATACTAAATTTGAGTGGAAAATATTGAAAGACAGACGAGAAATTAAGCAGAGTATTTCGGCTTTAACGTGGGAAGTTGAGGTCAAACCTTACAGTAAAGGCTACCGCCTTTATTTTCGATTGTTTACTGGTATTTCACTTGTTTGGTATTTGGTGTGGTTTTGAGGGGCAGATAATCTGTATTGTTAACGCTCCGTATTAAATCAAATCACTTGAGATCGGACGTTTCCGAATAAACAGAAAACCCTAACGTAAAGGTTTACGCTGAGCAGACAATCAGTCATTGAGATCTTGAGAATGTAAAATGCACCAATCTGAGAAAGAAAAAGTCACTGCTCCTCGAACCCCCGACCCGAACAAATTCCCTGTCAGCCAACGGATGGTTGTGGGTTCGAGTCCCGGTTGGAGGAATTTCTTTTCGCTTTTTCGCTGATTAGCGCATCTTATTGTCACAAAGCCTGTCTTTTCATATGACAGTCTGCTTCGTTATCTTTTGTCTTGTGAGTTATTGTTTATTTATTAGTTTTTGTTAATCTCTGTAAAAGATCAACGAACCTCGCTTTGGCTCACTGCAGTAGCAGCGTCCTTGTATATTTCAGAAGTTTGCTTATTATGTTTGGGAGCTGCTGCTACAAAAAACTTAAAAAAATTTTAAAAAATATATATATATAAACAAAATGAAAAAAAAAATGATGTGCGTAGCAGGGTTAGACAACAAAATGATAACTCCCGTGCAGCGCCGTCCGTAGGCTGAAAGCAAGCTCATACATTTTGGACCCCTGTAGATGGTTGGACGGGAATGTGGGCGGAACAGGTTCCCGCCAAAACGCCTCTGCGATTGATTGTCGAGTGGGGTGGGGTGGTGTTGGACGACGACTGGTTCAAGGTGAAAAGAGCCGTACCTTTGCTCCCTTTGTGGATCTGGATCTGTGGATCATGAGGAGATTTTGGCTCGTAGGTGCATCAGGTTAACCAAAGAATCCTTCAAGATGATGATTTTGTAGTTGGGATTAAAGAGGGAGTTTAATTCTGGGACAAAAATGGGCCTATTTGAACGTTCGTGGAGACGTCGTTGATTGGAGTCAAAAAATAACTGAAGGCATTAAGTTAAAATGCGTTGAAAGTATGCAAACGTGAGCTTATGACTATATTCGTAAAAGCAAGACTTTATAGGGTTGGGGGAGGAGAATTTATAATTCTAAAAGTTCCATCAAAGTTTTCAGAGGGCTCCACGCGTTCCATCTGGTAATTTTTGCTAATTTTCCATCCCAAATCTAAAGTAAACTAAATTACAACTAAGCTATTGTGTGCGCGCTGTATCTTGAGTCCTGCAAGTATTTTGTGATCGGCTACGTCTTCCTGGCTGGGGTGGCTTTAATCGATGGGCGCCATTGTTTTTGTAACCATCTTGGATATCAACAAGGCACTCTGCTACTGAAAACGTACAATCGATTATCTGTGTTCGTTCTGCGGAGAACTCAAGATAGGCCGCGGACACTATAACTAAATAATAATTAAATACAAGCTAGTTTCGTTTAGTTTAGTTTAATTTTAGGCTGATAACTGAGTAGAAATTCTCGCACAAACCTCATGGCGCCCTCTACAAACTTAGACGAGACTAATTCATAAATTCATAAAGTTATAAATTCTCCTCCCCAACCCTATAATTCTTGGTAAAATGCAAGCTTATTGTTATAACCATTGTTTGTATTGTCCCTCAACAGTCTGTTATACCGTGCTTAAGTGTTATGCGCGCAACGTTTCAGTACTTAATTGTCAGAATACATTGCTGTTGCATAGAGACGGCTCACAAAAACAAATAAAAGCTGAATTGAATTGAATTTGCTCACAAAAACAACTCCTCTCACGAAACATTCAGTCTTTGATTGCTAAAACCGTTCGAAACAAAATGTAGTTCGTGAGACAGGGTCCAACCAAATAGGGAAAAAAATATTTTTTTAAAGTATGTCTTGGTGATGTGCCAAGTTTTCTGGGTAATCAAGACATATGCTAGTGTGTTGCCGCCAAGTATACAAGGATGATTGTTATTGTTACTGTTATTGTTGGATTCCACAGGGCCTTAGGGCTTCGTCGGGCAGATGACCGGGTGCGGTTAACGCTCGCTAAAATCCTTTGACTTTGACTTGGACAAGACTATACACATGACTAATGATCAATGTGAAAATTATAGATCGACGGTGTGGCCCTTGGTGCGTTCCGGCGCGTTCACAGTCCTAAGTGAAAGTAGTGACGTCTACTCAAAACCCAAACTGGTATAAGAGATGAAGCAGCCAAGTTTTCCGAAAAGGATCGGATTTTGAAAGTAGTGATATCATTCAACCAGGTAAGGGCTGCCAAGGTTAATCCTATTAGACAGCAAACTTGGTGCATTGCCCTCTTCTTAATTTTTTTTTTTTAGCTTCGGTTATCTGCAAAGATGACGAGTTAAATAAATGTGAATGTCAGAGTTATAGGATAGGATTGTACGATTCAAAGTCCAACATGTTTTAGCATTCTAAGAAAGTAGTCAGACAAAGAATTATAGAAGAGGGTAATGCGCCAAGTTTGCTGGCGAATACGATTAACCTTGGCGGTGGCGGCCTTTCCCTGGTTGAATGATATCACTTCGTTCAAAGACCGACCGTTATTTTAATGCGTGCCTGCCCGTACACTTTTTGCCTAATGAAGGTAGCGGGATGTTTATGTAAGCACATAATACTACCGAATATTCGCTCGACCAATTGGTTTTGGTTGTTTCTTTTCTGGCATAGCGTTAGTCCTCTTTTCACGACCACCTTTTTGGAAACTTGGTCCGGTTTTAGTTTTGGGTGGATTGTAGCATTGTCTTTACAGGTGTAACATTGACTTTACAGGTACACGCAGCCTTAATGATCCCACGCGGTGCCACAATTGAATCCCTATGACGTCACAATCTACGAAATACGAGTTTTTCATAGGCAGCACGCTACGACGGCCGATTCCGATTTCAGCATTTCTATTTATTTATTTGCGTATTTTTTAAAATTCTTATATCTGTCTCGAATGTGAACCGACGTCCAGCAGATCTATATACGACGTCTCTAACCTCTCGTCTGTTTTTGTTCACTTTGCTTCCCTCCCCCCCCCCCTCCCCCACCCATTTTCGTGCAACATTTAAAGCTTGCTTTGCATATAAAACTAAACTTTTAGCGACGCTCGGTACAAAGCTGAGCAAAGAAGCTTCTCATCTTCTCTTGGCTTCTGTCTGCCTGTCTGTCACTATGATAACTGTTGAGCCCCCTTGTCCGACTCAATCCAAATTTTCGACATGCTCAACATCGAATTAGCGGATTTAAGTTCGAAATTCAGTAAAATTGGGCACGGGATTTAGGATTTGACTCAAATACTACATTTCATTATACGTTATGAACACAGCAATAGTTATACTCTCATTATTCCGAGAAATTAATCAGAAATCAAAGCGCTATCACCGATAGAAATCCATACGAAAATACCATGGCGCCATCTAGCGGCAGCATTATTGTTAACAGTTATAGCTTGCTCCTAGGTGCACGAGGACATACCAAATTTTCACTCAATAATTAAGGAGGTCGTGGCTTGTTTGTTTCGTTAAAAGAAATGGCGTTGTGCATTCCTTCAGTTGATGCTAGCAAGTGCTAGATAGTACTAGAGAGCGCTAGATGTTTTCGGATTTTGCAGACTTTCAATCGGTGAAAGTGCCACTTTTAATGTACAACTAAAAGTCTTAAAACATAAAGCGACACCTAACAGCAGGCGCAGGAAGTGTTTCCTTCAATGGCTGAAGACCACTGACCGAGGGGGTTCCGACAAAGCTATAAATCTCGTTCACCCAGATTTAGATTTATAACTCCGTTGTAAATCTTGTGCAAATCTTGTAAATATGTAAATCTTGTGCAAATCTTGTAAATATGTAAATCTTGTGCAAATCTTGTAAATATGTAAATCTTGTGTAAATCCTCTAAATCTTGTGTAAATCATTCCAAGTTTGTAAGTCTTCTACAAATCTTGTAAATCTAGTACAAATCTTGTAAATCACGTAAATCTGGTGCCAGTCATTTAAATCTTTAAATTCCTGCAAATCTGTAAATCCGTGTGAATCTTGAAAAAATCTGACGTAAATCATTAAATCTTACTTAAATCTTTATTTAATTCTTTAAGTCCAGCAAATATGCAAATCTTCATGTAAATCTGTGTAAATCATCAAAACTTTTATGTTAATCTTTAAATCTTCTGCAAATCCGTGTAAATCATGCAAAATTCATGTAAATCATTAAATCTTACTTAAATCTTTTGTAAATCTTTAAGTCCTAGTAAATCCGCAAATCTCCATAAATCCGTGGGAAGATTTACAGATTTACAAATCTAGCATACGCTTTTTTGGATAGAGCCCCTCGCCACTGACACAAATTCAACTCGCTGGTGCGTAAGTAGGACATCAGGGATCGCTGACCAACAATTCACGGGGCCCCACTCAAAAAACTTGAATCACAAAGAATCGGTGGCGGATACCGGAATTTTGTTTCTGTGAAGCATAAAAAAAAAAACCAACCAGCTAAGTGGTCTAAGGAAGGGGGAAGGGAATTTTTTTAAGTTCCTTGGAATCCTGATAACAACTAATTTTCAGCAATTTTAGCACCTTTTAACGTTTCAAAGAGTTTTAAGTTGCTTTTATAAAAAACTAATTTTAGAATTTTTCTGTAGCAGTAAATGCCATCTACTTTTACCTAATTTTACTTTCAACTTGCTCCCCAACCTCCATCTACTTATCCCGGGCATCTCCTGAATGAAAGTCATGTCCCGTTTCGCAAAATTCCGTTTCTCAGAATATTTTTTTTTTTTCAAAATTACGTGCTCCCGTGCTCGCTGCGGCTTAACTTCAGAAACCGCAACTAACCACAAATTCCTTCCGATTATTAGGAATGCATCTTTAATTTCTTTAATGTTAAATTTTTAAGGAATATTTTGATTCGGCGAACGGGATTCCGGGGACTGGAATTCCCATTTCGTGGACAAATCTTAATCCGTTTTATGTTTTCAGCGAAACGGGATTCCGCAAAATGGGATTCTGCGAAACTGGAAATCACCGAATGAAACGAACCCAGCACCAGACCTAGATATTGAGGCTGCACAGCATAGGAAGAATGCTTTGCTTATTTAAAAGTTTTGTTTTAGTGTATTTGTAATATTTGTTTTTATGCTTGGTGAGTGGGGGTGTGCAACTCGCACACCTGACCTGTATGCGTCTTTACAGTTTTTAATTATTTTTCCCCGTGTACTTTCCAGGGATAAACTCGGTTCGTTCTTGCCCTGCCTCGATACGCACCATTAATTTTTACTTCTGCCGCGAAAACAGCCGTTAGAAGTCGGTTAATAAACTTAACCGATACGTGACCGGTTTCTCAATTAATTAAATCAATAGATTTAAAATAAAACAAAAACTTCTCGTCCATAGCTCTGCTCTACTCCACTCCACACCCTTCCAAAGTTCGTTGAATTGCATGATGTGTTCCAGTCTTATACCAGTGTTGTGTCGTCAGTTTGTTTTTTTGCCCCTCTCTCCCCCTGATGGTTCCCATCGGCTTTCGGGAGAGGATTGAGGATGGGGCGGGGGTGGGGGGGGCGGGGCAGAGGTGGATTGGGGAACACATTTCTTGAGTCGAGAGAGGAGCTTTGGTTTCATAATATGCATGCAGCACAGCACCTCGTGTTTTGCTGCATTTCCACCATGTGGTGCCCATCTGGTTGATGTCGTAGATGTCGTGTGACCGTGTGGTGCGTTGCAAGACAAGAAGAAGACACCCTGCCGGCCGACCTGCAACCGTTGGTGAAAATGGGCGGGAAAACGAGCGCTCGACTATTCTTAGCACCTCCCGTCGAGAGAATTGGCTACCGGTTGACTTGGAACGCTCTGTTTCCGGGCACAAAACACACCTGTTGAAAGACTTGGGGTAAAGAGAGCACGTGCCGACACCTGCTCGTCAGTGAGGATTCACTCCTTTCGGAAGACAAAAACAATTTCGGTCTCTTCTATGGTACCGCACAATAACACAAAACACAAAAAGAACTTTTATTATCGTGACACTCCAATCATCCTGCTTGGTTTGTCTTCACATAAACTAAGCTCAGCGACAGCATGCGTATTAGCTATGGGGTACCGCAGGGATCTGTTTTATGCCCTTTGCTTTTCTTAATTAACGTGAGTGATATTGAGCAATATCATGTATTGCATGCAAGGAACCTATTGCCATGTTTACTTGCCATTTACAGTGGTTATGTGCACGGAGTCCACTGCCTTGTCCACTTACAAGTAACAATGCTATGTCTCTTTGCTATTTACAGCGGTTATTTGCACAGAACCCCTTATCATGTCTACTTGCCATTAACAGCAGTTACTTGCATGGATCCCATTGCATTGTCTGCTTGCTATTAACAATGGGCATTTAAGCGTATCAGTGAATATTTACCCAAGGTGTCCATTGCCCTTGTCAACTTGCTATTAACAACGAGTATTTGCGCGCAGCCAACAACATTGTGTACTTGTCATTAACAGTGGTTATTTGTGCTAAGTCCACTGCCTTGTCCACTTAACTATTATCAATGGGTATTAGTACTGATCCCACTACCGTGTCTACTAGCCGTTAACAGTAGGTATTTGCACATAACAGTGGGTATTTGCCCGACCGAAAGCCCATTGCTGTGTCTACTTGTCATTAACAGTGCATGGGCATTTGTTGGACCCCAATGCCGTATATACTTGCCAGTAACAATGGTTATTTGTGTGGAGTCCACTGACTTGTCCACTTACCATTACAGTACGTATTGCAAGGATCCCATTGCCGTTTCTACTTGCCATTAACAATGGTTATTTGTGTGGAGTCGACAGCCTTGCGGACTTACCATTAACAGCAGGTATTTGCAAGGATCCCACTGCCATGTCTACTTACCACTAACAGTGGTTAATTGCGCGAAGTCCACTGCCTGGTACACTTACCATTAACCGTGGGTATTTACACAGAGTTCCACTGCCGTGTCTACCTACCATTAACAGGTGTTATTTGCACAGAGTCCACTGCATTGTGTACTTGCCATTAACAATGGTTTCTTTGCACGAAGTTCACTGCCTCGATCACGTATCATGAACTGTAGTTGTTTGTACGGATCTCACTGTCGTGTCAATTTGCCATTAACAGCAGGTATTTGTGTGCCGCCTATTGCATTGCATACTTGCCATTAACAGTGGTTATTCGTGCAGAGCCTATTGCTCTATACTTGCCAGTAGTTATTATATGTGGGCACCCACAGTCTACATGCTATTAACAGTGGTTATTTATGGGAGCGAGTTGTATTGCCTACTTGCAATTAACAGTGGTTATTTCCATTGAGTCCACTCTTTTGTCTACTAATCATTAATAGTGGACATTTGCACGGATCCCACTGTCGTGTCTACTTGCCATTAACAGCAGGTATTTGTGTGGAGCGCATGCACTGAGTGCTTGTCATTAATAGTGTTTTTTTGTGCAGTGCCCATTACATTGTCTACTTGCCATTCACAGTGGTAATTTCCTTGAGGAATCCACTGCCGTGTCTACTTGCATTAACACCGGATGCCACTGCAATGTCTACTTCCCTTTAACATGGTCATTTGCAGGGATCTTACAGTCGTTCTGTCATTAGAACAGTTGGTATTTGTGTGGAGCCTTACTGCTTCGTGTACTTGCCATTAAAATTAGTTATTTGCACAAAGTCCACCGACTTGTCCACTTACCGGGACACGGACCCATTGCCATCGTGTCTGTTTGCCATTAACAGTGGAGTGGGTATTTGGTGGAGTCCGTTTGTTTGTCATAACAGTGGTCATTTACACAAAGCTCACTGCCTTGTCCATTCTTATAACAGTGGAAGTTGGCACATATCCTACTGTTGGTCTACTAGCCATTAACAGTATAGGTATTTGTGTGGAGCCCATTGCATTGTGTAGTGTGTACTTTCCATTAACAGTGGTTATTTGTGCAGAACCTATTGTTTTGTTTACTTGACAGTAATCAGTGACAGTACCCATAGTCTGCTTACTTACTACAGTGGTTGTATGTGCATAGTTCCACCACTTCGAGGTAACCTTATGTTTAAAATAAAGTAAGTAACATTTGTTTCGGCTAGGGTGGTCCCGCTCTTCACTCTGCATCTGTGGTGTTGATGACGAGACGGTGCGTCATTTTCTTTTTGAGTGCCCCCGGTGGACGGCTCAGCGCCGTTTTGTGGTTGCCGCTGGGGTTGACCCTATGCTTAAGGCCCTTGGTGTTTCGCCACACTCCTCGTTTGGTATAGGTCCCCTGCACAGGACATTAGGTTTTTGTAGGGCGACGCAGCGTTTTACCTAGGGACCCAGGGTATCTCGTGCTCTCTTGTTCCCCGGCTGGCCGGTTGCAGTGTGAAGTGTATAGACAGATTGTAACTTTAGGTCTTTAGTCTTAAGTAGTTTTAAGTAGTTTTAGAGAGAGCTCATGGTGTTTTAGGCCGTTACGCTCTGTAAATAAAATAAAATAAGTAACCTTATTGTTGTTACTTCTTGGATAACTGGTGACGAGGTTTGGGGAGGTGATGAGCGGCAAAAAAAAAAACTTCTTAAACACAACAAAATATTTTTTCCACGAACTGTAGTCCAAACCCTATGAAAAAAAGATCAAAATAATAATTAATTAGTATTGTACTTCTATGTCACAAAATTGTTGTCAAAATATTCTATAGATTTTTGCCAAACGACTTACATATATTACCTTAGTAGTTTTTTATAACACTGATAAAAAAAAAGTATAAAATGGCGGTTGGCATTTTTTTTTATTCAATGTTTTGAAGGTACACAGAGTTACATTAAGTAAATATGTCAGTGCCGCAGCCAGCGTATAGTCCCATTCCTGTTGTGGTAAAGCCTTATTATTACTCCTACTGGAAAATAGGATGTTAACACTTGTCATATGCGTCTAATAAGCATTCACTTCAATAACTTTGGTAGAAACATCACAGTAACAGGTCAAAGTCGACATTAAGTTCTAAAATAAACAAATATATATAAAATATATATATAAAATAAATATAATATCAAGCAGAAAGCCTCGCTAAAACAATAACAGCTGCCTTTTATGCAATTTTGGCTCATACATAAGGTTTCGGATTAGGCTGACAAAAAATCTATATGAAATTTTAACGAACTTAAAACAGCACTACACGCTACACATTTTAATTATGAAACAAGAAACCAGAATTTAAATAAATACAATAACTGCTTATGCTAAAAATTCATGAGCCCACAGCTCATAGTGGGTAACAGTGGTTAGGACAGTGGTTAGGACCATGTTTTCAAAAGTTGACATCAACTAAACCAGTTCCTGTACAATTTCTTTTTCATATGGAAGCATAATTGGCAAAAATTCTTAGTCAAGGACCTACAACCCTTCATATGCAAACGATTTAACCATAAACATTTCAATAACAACGTCTACAATATGCAGCACGTCTTCTAATCGAAATCATGACAAATCGACTGATATTCAGTCACTTCCGGCCAGACGCTAAAGGTGATAGGCACAGGATAGGCATGATGCGTTCAAATAAACGACCGGAGTGGGACGTGACGTCACTAGACAATAGCCCACGACGCGAGCTCCTTTCACTCCGACAGTATTTCAATAACTGCTTTATGCATGCATAAGCAGTTAAAAAGCTGCGAAACTCATATGGTTGGTGGTTATAGATCAATTGTCTTCAACAATTTTAATTGAAACGTGTTTTTAGGTTTCGTTTCATGTGTTAATGATTAATCAGACCAGGGTTCTACTACAGTGTATGGGCCGGACCTTGGATAAAAAATAGCAAACGAGATTGGGTTGGACAATATGGCCGCCGATGCAATTGATTTTTTCGTTGCCGCTTTCTGTCAACCGAGGGCGACACTGACAGTACAAAGAATGCCAGCGTTCTTTCTCTTACAACACTTTCTTAACACACGAACGTGCGTTTTTTTCCCCAAGTGCAGAGCAATAGCTTAACTGCAGTTGAGTGATATCTTTAAAAACTATTTAAAAATACATTAATAGATAATACAAATTTATCGCGCAAAACTACGGAAAAATAAAAATTTTAAAACCACCACTCGCTGCAGTTAGATTTTGCGACTCACCGTACATAGATGCGATTAGCTTGGCCAATTCCCGAACAGGTATCGAAGAAATGGGCCAGCCGTGGCGGCCATTTTGTCTACCCCCCCCCCTCCCCCCTAATATTGTTGTAGGTCGGGGGCGGGATAGTAAAATTTAAAAAACACATCACAGTTACAGATAAACTGAACTTACGGTTACGTATTAACAACCAGCCCAACTAGGCTTGTTGCTTGCAGCTCACGTCATAGGCCTACCATTTTCCTTCAAAACATGCGTTGCTATGCAACTGGATCCCGTTGCAGTGACCTGCGGGGGCGGTCGGCCATCTGGTGGTCATATGTCTAGTAAAACGAGAAGCCCAGTCAGTTTCTTTCTTTAAAGACGGTATTTTTTTTTCTTACAAAATTCAAGCCTTATGGCGCCAGTCGGTAGCACCATTAATATTCGTTAGCTACTGTCGCTTTGCAACAAGACGCACCTCTGACCTGTAAGAAGGCGGAGAAAGTAAATCAAAGGCATTTCGTTGTTTCGGTTTCGCATTTCGAATTTGTTAGGATCTGGGCCACAGATTATATTCCGGACCTGGCAAATCAAATTCAGAGACGATTTTAAGACGGAAAAGGGAGGTGGCACTAAACTCCACCAATGTCACGACAATCGTTAAATTTTAGATATAGAGCAGTGACACGACGTAGTATTATTGTATACATAAGTCTATGCTGGAGCCTTAATGGGTTAGCTGCAAGGGGCACTTCAGAGAGAAACAGAAGGGCGTCGTACTGAAGCCGATGCTGTGAAGAGTTATTTCTTAGACATAAAACGCGCGATTTTTGTTGTTCGAGAAAACAACGTTAGTTTAAGCCTAAGAAATCCGC
Organism: Lithobius niger; assembly: GCA_023313725.1. NCBI lineage: Eukaryota > Metazoa > Arthropoda > Chilopoda > Lithobiomorpha > Lithobiidae > Lithobius > Lithobius niger. Next base: position 29,558 of record JAHWFP010004130.1, read on the forward strand.
TCATCCGTTGTTTTTCCATCCATTTTTATGTAGTGCACCTTGTAGTTATGCCCTCCAAAACCCATACTGGTGCCAATATGGCGGCAAATGTCACTGCTTTATACACCCATGGCGGTCTTCCCTTTATTTCTGGTATTGAGATGAAACATATCCACGATCGGACCAGCGGTTAGTTTTTTTGGTTAGCTTAATCATTAAAAACTTACGGTCGGTGTATATATATGTAGGTATATATGTACCTCTTCTCCTCTTGAAGTAGGAAGGCTAAAAATATGAGAAAAATGTCAAAAGACAGAAAATTAATCCGGATTTCGCGTAGGCGTATTTTCGTAGTTCTAGGTAAAATTTTTCCTCTCGAAAAAAGCGAAAAAACCCCTTTGGACCATTGTTGAAACGATTTTTTCGAAGTTGATTGTTAGTTTCGGAATATCACCTCTTCCTGCTGTTCGGATGGTCCACAATTGTTGCGCCATGTAGGAGGCGCGCGATCCAGTAGTGTTGTCGGTAGGATTACGGCTGGCAATGCTAACAGCCGACATTCAACAATGAGGCACGTGCAGCTCGCTGATGATGGAACGACTGTTGAAGTTGCATTTTGGATATTTCAAATACAAACTACCTATTTAGCCTCAAATTTTAATGAAAATACGTAAATCTACGAAAAGATTAATGCGAAATTAGGCATATTTAAACAAAATATATTGATAACAGAAAAGGGTGTCAAATATATTTCAACTTTTGCATTTGTAAACCATCGACATTCGATCAACAGTGTGCTATTAGCTGGTGCTCGACTCAGCAATAGTCCAGCCTAATTGTGGTAAACACGAATAGTTGCTAGGTACGATTTCGCCTTGCACGAAATCTTTTATGTTAGTCAGAAATTATGGGCGACATGTGGTTGTTGTTTCAAATCATCACACGTAGCGGGGAAGGAGATGGCTTTTAAGTAAAAGTTCTTAAAATTTGTGAAACAAGGAAACCCATGTAAAGTCTGCAAAATTTATTGGAATAAAAAACCAAGAGCGGCACAAAGGAAGTATGCAATATGCATGATAAAATTACCAAGCATGTTTAGTTCAAGCATGCAGCAACTCGCGTGCTACAGCGTTGAAACGGCCTTACAGCGCCGATGGATAAAGCTTCTTAAAGCCAAGGCCGACTGTGAAGAAATCGAGTGGCTTGCCTCCTGGCTCATTGTCAGTTTAGGTGCATGCCAAAAAGGGGGTGGCTTTTTCAAGACAAGGCCGACTGGGTCCAAATCGCATGCCTTACCTCCTGGCTCAATGATAGCTCAATCGCGTGCCAGAAAGGGAATGGCTTCTTCAAGCCAGGCCGACTGGGGAAGAAATCGCGTCTCTCGCCTCCTGGCTCATTATCAGCTTAGGTGCATGTCAAAAAGGGGATGGATTTTTCAAGCCAAGGCCGACTGGGTCCAAATTGCATGCCTCGCCTCCTGGCTCAATGATAGCTCAATCCATGCCAGAAAGGGAATGGCTTCTTCAAGCCAAGGCCAACTGGGCTACAAATCGCGTGTCTCATCTCCAGGCTCAAGGCCAGTTCATGCATGTGCTAGAAAGACAATGCTTTTAACGAGGCTTTTGTTGTCAGTGGTATTATGGCTAACATTCTGAAGAAGAGACGCATGTAGCTATTGGGTGGCCAGACCGTTGGAGTTTCCGGACCCATATCGTTCGTTTATGAACTGAAGCGTTAAGAAAAACGCGTCCTACATTCTCATCATTTGCTTGATTGTTTTAGATGTGGAGTGTCTGTCAGCAGCTTAAGAGCTGGAGCATGACAGCTCTTCGAGCGTATTCTTTAAGCTAAGGCCAACTAGGGTATAGAAATCGCGTGTCTTGCCTCCTGGCTCCTTGGCAGTTTAGGCGCACTGCAGTAGGGTGATGGTTTTCTAAACGGCGAAGCCGTTTTTTGTTTTGAACTAAAGCCATACGAAAAACGCGAACTGCACTCATTTGCTTGATCGTTTTGGATGTGGAATGGCTGTTAGCAGCATAAGAGTTCCAGCATGAAAGCTCCTCGAGCGCAGCGAGACGACGCGGAATGAGCGAGCGAAGCGAGCGACTCCGCTAGTCTATGGTATAAAGATTGTAATTAAACAAAGAACAAATATAACAAAAAAGGGGATCTTCGACGCAATACTCAACAAAAACAGAACAAAAGATAAAATAGGCTCCATAACGGGGTGGGCTCGTTTCTCCTAGGCCCCCCCCCCCTAACGTTGTCTGTGGTGAAGGGGTCCCGGGTGACCGGAGCAAAGCGAGCAGCGATGCGCCCAGTGGTCAGTAACCTCAGTCAACATCCAAGCCGCCAAATCAGGTGAATGCTAGTTAGAATTCCATGACTGACCTAAGTAATATATTTTTTTTTAAGTAATTCGCCATAATTAATTAGTGAAATAACATCCTTTCTCGACTGCTAGGGTTATCTCGGGACGGAGAGGAACAATTTTACTTGGAAATACCTAGGATCTTTTACATGCCACAATCGACAAGAGCACGAGTACATTTCCTGGACCCTTTTCTTTCCGAATGTATGGAGGTGGGTGGGTAGACGGCAGGATTGAAACTGGGACCTTTGACGTACGAGACAGCCGTGCCAATCACTCAGCCGCCACTTGAGAAAGGTTGAACAATGTTTAAGTGGCTGAAGCCTATGTAAGGGTGTACCTAAAAGGTCTGGCCAAACTTTCAGGATGTAGTCTATGATCAAAAGTAAGACTAATAAGTCCTATAAACATCGGTCCGGAAATGCATCCGTTTTTCGTTACAGCCCCCCCCCCCCCCCCCAAGTTGGGGGTAAAACGTTGAAGTTTTTCCGTAACTTCCCACCTAATTTGTCCAAACGACTACAATTGACACATCCTTCTTGCAATTTCATGACTTCGTAATGTAGGTCGTTAAAACTTTGTGGTTGGGACAGTAATGGAGGAAGGGGGAACAAGTTGGGGGGGGGGGGGAGTTGTGTCGCCAAGCAGCGCACCAAAATCTCCAATCTGGTATCGTCTTCAGTTTAGAAGAGAGAAATTTGTGCTCGATCTGTCCACCATGCGAACGAACACAGGCAAGGGTATACGTCTTGCAATGGACTGACGAACGCGTTCAAAGACACCGGGTGTATTTCGGATGTACGGCAACACGCGACAACCGTAAAAGGCAGGCTTTCAGGACTAATGGCCTTTTAGATATAAGTAGTTCACCCCCCCACCCCACACACACACACTTGTCGCCCACCTTGCTCCCTCCGATTTCCGCATCCGCAAAGCTTTGAGACCTCAAATCGGCAACATTACATTATGAAGTAGTGAAACTGCAAGAAGGATGTGTCAATTGTAGTTGTTTGGACAAATTAGGTGGGAAGTTATGGAAAAACTTCAACATTTTACCCCTAACTTTGGGGGACTGTTACGAAAAACGGATGCATTTCCGGACCCATGTTTATAGGACTTTTTAGTCTTACTTTTTGATCATGGACTGCACCCTGAAAGTTTGGCCACCAGACCTTTTAGGTACACCCTGTATCCTACGAAAGCAAATGAGTACGAAAACTAACCGCTGATCCGATCGTGCGTTATGTTTCGTCTCAATACCAGAAATAAAGGGAAGACCATCACGGGTGTATATATACTTGTGAAATATCGGCTTATTTTCTCTCTCAGTTTCTGGAAGTTGCCGTGTCGACGAATGAACTGATCTTACTGATGGTCAGTAGCATGGGCTACGTAAGCCATTTGCTTTGGAGCCTATATACTACAGCAGTGTACCGCCCCAGTAGCACGGCTCCTGGCCTAGGCCTCCTTATTACGTGCGAACGAAATCTCTTTTGAAATCTCAGTCGTGGTGTATTGTTTTTTTCTCTTTTCATTCTGCTCTTCTCATACTAATGTATTCTAGCAAGTCCATTCTTTAATGTTGACTGTCTAGTTCGTTAACCCTTTAACCTTGGCGATTTATTGTTAATATTTTATTCGCCACTGGGGTCACACACTCGTAAACCTTAAAAATAACGTATGGGTGGTCCATAAAAAAAACTCAACGGCAGAAATATGCCCAAGAAGGAAGAAAAAAGCTTGGAACGAGTCTGACTATAGTTGAGTGTTTGGACTAAGTATGAAAAAAGTTCAACTGTGGAAAAAAAATTCCAAATCTAAGTTCAAGAGGGGATCGCACAGTATTTTACAGCAACATACCATCTGCCTTATAACCTAACGCCTGCCTTACAACAGCTGCGCGCCGATCGCATTCACGCATTTACCATAGTCAAGGTCAACTGAGACAGTAGCTTCGTTCCTCGAAGCGAAAAACGAAACTACCATCTCAGTTTGCATTGCGCCCAATAGACAAGCCAGCGTAAACGCATTAATTGTGTCGTCACAAACCAGAATGATTCTCGTATTTTAAAAACACAATTTATAAGTTTGTAGACTATAGTGTCTTATAATTTTGCTTCGGCGATCTATTGGAATAATTAATTTTAATTTTTATCACATTAATCTTTAGATTTTTTATCTCATGGTAATTATTAACAAATTAGTACATGCACACACAGATGAAACACCATGGTTATTGTAAGCGCGCAAAGCATCATATATGTACGGGACGAACGTAAATAAAGCTCCCCTATATTCAACAGAAAATCTCCTAGACGCCACATTTTAAAACGTTTTTTTGCCAAGGGATTGACTAACGGTAAGGAAATAGACCTTTTATTTGGGGCCATACTTGATGTGGAGGATCGAGAAAAATGGCGAGGGGAGGTATATCCCCTTAATCTTGCAACTTTTTGACCAGACTTGGACTTGGGACACAATTCTGCCGCTACGTTTTTTTTTGTGGACGACACTGTACATTTGACGCAATCTTTGGGCACGTTTGCATGCACGCAATATGGCCGACGATTAGATCATATTAAGATCATATCAATTTCAACCACTTAAAGAAAATTGTTTTTCATGCCCGCCCGCACCAATCTTTTAACTTCAAATAAAACAAAAAAAGTAAAATGGCGCGCCACAAACACCTTTCCCAATTATAAACACGAGCGCTTAAAGAAAAAAAAAATACATACCACGAAATAAATTATGTTTTTTGGCGTCAAGTACTAAACCTATAAGCCAGAAAGAAGAATTAGGTTTATTCTATACAAAAGCTGAGAAACTGTATTACCAACACACAGTATATGTATATCCACACAATAAATTGAACAATAAAATTCATAATAACAATAATCCCCTTCCCTTTCCATTTCATGAAGAAGCTCAAGAACAACTTCATTTTTCTTACGTGGGAAATAAATAAAAGTGGGTTTAAAGTGAGTTTTTTTGCCAATTACCCTGTGAAAACGTTTTCCGGGAATAAAATAATCTTCTTCAGCCTACGTGAACACCGTGAAGTGTTCTTCTTGAACACCGTGAAGTGTAATCTTCTTCAGCCTATTAAATGCCTATGGGCTGTAAAAATCAATTCGATAAAAAAAAAAGGGTGGGCCGTAACAAAGTTCTAATCCGTTTTTAGAACCTTACTTCCGTCCAGGGAGAGTGTTTAGGCCTAACTCCATCGCGAAAAAATTGGCGGTTATGCGATCATTCACCTTAAGTGATATGGGTTCGGTCTAGCATTAAAAAAAAATACAAGTGTACTAGTTTACTAATTTAGTAGTTTGTTTTACGTACGAAGCTTTTTAGTTAATTTTGGTGGAGAAACACCACGATTTAAGGATATGAAATTTTTTTTCCCTTGAATGTATGAACCTTTTAGTCAACTTCTACCAGAAAACTCCTGTTTGATCTAAAAAGCTTCTTAAGGAAGGTCAAAAATCGAGAAATAACCTCCAACTTATTCCACGATTTCTGACCTTAAAGATTTTTTTAGTGGGGGGGTCTTAGCTTTGCCAGGGTTGTTAATTGGACATTAATGGTACAATACCGTGTGGAATGTTATAGTATACTTCTACTCTAATACTCTAATTGCGTTAGAGAAGTAACTTCAGACAAAGCTAAATAAAAGATGTCGTTGTTTTAAAACTATCTTTTTGATACCATTACGACGCTTGGGTAAAAAAAAATACTAGAAAACCTACTAAACATGGTTGAGAAAAAGGAGAGGCAAAAAAATCGTATTAGATATTGCAGTGTTTATCGGAAAATCTCACCACATTCACCAAACAGTTTTTATTATTAAACAGTCCACACTTTAAGCGGCTAAAAAACTACACATTACCCATACTCATTTTCGTAACTTCTATAAGACGTAGTCTATTAGAGGGGTATTTAGGCGCGCGTAGCAAATTCAAGCAGCTGACATCGATCGTTTTGGCTCCGGAAACCAAGGTCTTGAAACTCGGCTGTGTTTTGCTCGCTTATTTCAGGTTTTTAAGTAACCCTCCTGAAGCTTACTTTTTATCCTTGAACCTATCTTTGCCTGTTTGTGTACACCAGAAGGATTGAACAGTTAAGATTCGGACTTCTTAACTCTTCGAGGGTCATGAACGTGATTTAACTTCGTACCAAATATTCCTAGGAAGTCACACACGTCGTATGACGTTCATTCAACTCTTCCGTGCTTATAGTATTGTTTTTGTTTATATTGTAAATCGCTTATAACAGCCCTGGCAAAATTACGGCCCCCACCCCCGCAAGATACTTCGTAGTCAGAATCGTACCTAGTTACAGCTTCCCACCGTGGGGGGGGGGGGGAACTATAAGTTATTTCACGTTTACAGACCTTAACGCGTTTTAGATCGCAATTTTTCTGCTACAAATGGACTAACAGCTTCATACATTCAAGGAAATCAATTTTTCATCCCATTTTAAATCGTTGTTTTTCTGCACCAAAATTACATAAACATAAACTTATGCCGGTTCAGCCATACAAGCATTAAGTTGCTTCGGCTGACTTAAGGCTCAAAGAAATTAGTTCTTTAAAAACAATTTGTAAAGCAAATTAAATAAACTAGTAAACGAATAAACTCAATTCCTGAACAAATGAGAATAAATGCATTGAGTTAATGCTAGACCGAACCCGGGTCACGTACGTGAATGATCGCATAAACGCCGAATTTTCCACGATGGAGTTAGGCGTAAACGCACTCCCAGGACAGAAGTACGATTCGAATTATAAATTTACGGCCAACCCCTTTTTTATTGAATTAATTTTGATAGCCCACAAATCGTGTCACACGAAGGGATAATAAAATGAAGAAACAACAAAGAAACCACCTGGTCATTTTCGTACCGTTGTCCGATTTATTATAGTACAAAGGTCGATTTTTAATTCCGGAATTGCGTTAGGAAAGCTCGCTCAACTTCAAAATTCCCGAGTAATATACCCAGCCTCAAATAAGAACCTGAAGTCGACAGTGCTTTTCGCAGTACTTTGTGACCGACGTCTTGTACAAATTCAACGTTACGAAATATTTCAAATATCCATTTCGAAGAGAATTGCAAAATGCGGCAACGAGATTGTTCGATAGCTTGGCCACACCTTCGGCTTCGAGTTGGCGAAATTTGGAACAATGCAGAGCTAGCAGTTCGCATCCTTGGTCGGTGATTTTGAGGCTTGTGCCATCGTTTCCGGACATTGATAGATACTCCAGTTGGCCTTTGGTAGCCAACGCTGCTATCCCAACATCGGTAACGTCACTTGCAGCCGACAAACTTAGATCTGTTAAGAATGGAAGGGTGCTAAAAGCCAGCAAACCAACGTCGGTGACGGACGTTCCCTCAACGTCTAGAGTTTTGAGTTTTTTACAATTTAGGACTACACGTTGTACAACTTCGTCGTCCACCGCCACGAAGAAAAGATGTAAGTTTAAAGTTTCTAAATTATGAAGTACTGAAAGCAATTCGTAACACATGGTGTTGTCTGGATTTACGTCATAATTTACATCAAATGAACGCAACTTCAGTCTTTTCATGGTGTGTCTGTACTTAAAGCAAAGATAGACAATGGCTTCGGACAACTGAAACAAGTGAACTAAAGAGAGTTCTTCAACATGGTCATTTCTTTGAAGTATTACCTTCAGAAGGCTCTCATTCGCAACATACTTCACATGTAAAACCCTAATCCTGTTGCTTAAAGTATGAATACATGTGCCGTTGTTCCTGCATTCTGCTGCCAAGTTGCCGCAACCCACTAAGTATAGTTCCTGAAGTTGTTGGAAATGACTTAGAAAGCTACACTCAATTGGTATAATGCTGTTGTGCTTAAATCTTATATCCAATACCCTGAGAGTGCTGCAATAATAAAGCATCGTACTCAGGGAGAATTCTACGTTGATAAACTTGCAGGAGTCAATGTAGCCCAGTCGGAACTCTTGAATACCATCGCACCTTTCGACCAAACCCTGTAAAGCCGAAAGTTGGAGTTTCTTGCCACATCTTAAGTGGAGAACTTTCAAACCTTTGTTTATAACGTCGAAATTGTAACCTATCGGGCACAGACTGCCACCTGATAAGGCTAAGGATTCAAGATTTTCACAATTTGAAAAAAAGGAGTGAAATAGTATTTGAGTCTTGCCACTGTACTCCAAGCTAACATCTTTCAGTTGTGTGCAACTTTCTCCAACCTTGGCTAAACAGTTGCATGACACATCTATAGTTTTGCTAAGGCTCAGTTCGAGCTTAATAAGGTTAGGACAGTGGATAGAGATTGCCTCCAGTGTGTTTCCTGTGATCGACACAAAAAGAGGGTCAGTGTTTAGGAGCGATACGCCTCTAAGAACAGTACCACATCGGGACAGGATAGCACTTACAATTCCATCGTCCAGGCATTGATTTCCAACCAGGAACGAATTTCGACAGATCCAGTCCTCAAAGTTTAGGAATTTTGGCTCCAGCCAAGGTTGTCCCCTAACGATCGCTCGCCATCGCTGGCACACACGCTCTAATCTAACACGCTCGTTCAAATCCAGGAATGTGAAAATGTAATTCCAAACCTCAATGGGGAGACTGTTGACTGGCGAGGACTGATTCGGGATCAAGCAGCACCTATAAGCAGTCTCTGAACCATCGGGAGTGTGAAACTGTAATTGGTTTACTTCTAGAATAGTGTCTTGTTGAATTAAATTACGTTGATACATCCCATTGTCCATATCCACTAAATCTTGATGCATCCATTTGTCCATAGCCACTAAATCTTGATGCATTGCATCCACCGTGGCCATCAATTCTCGATGCATTATGTCTTCTGTACCGATCAAATCTCGCTGCATCCCATCTTCCATTGTCACTAAATCTCGTTGCATCCCATCTTCCATTGTCACCAAATTTCGCTGCATCTTGTCTTCCATTGTCACCAAATCTGTATGCATTTCACCTTCTGTAGCCACCAAATCTCGGTACATTCCGTCTAAGATAGCTGCAGAATCTCGATGTATCCAGTCTTGTATAGCCAGTAAATTTGGATGCATCCAGTCTTTTATAGCTATCATATCTTGATGCATGGCATCTTCTGTAGCCACCAAATCTCGATACATTCCCTCTACCACAGCCACAAAATGTCGATGCATCCTATCTTCTGTAGCTACGAAATCACGATGCATCCCTTCTCCTGTCGCTTCCAAATTTCGATGCATCTTTCTTACTGTTGACATCAAATATTGATGCATACCATGAACCTTGGAAGTCAAATTTGTATGCATTGCACGGACAGTACACTTCATATCTCGTTGCATCACGTCTACCGTAGACGATAAGTCTCGATGCATCCTATCTTCAGTATTCACTGAATCTCGACACATATTGTCTACCATACCTACCAAATATCTATGCATCTTGTCGACTTTAGTCACCAAATCATGAAACATCCTGTCTTCCATACTCACCAAATCTTGGTACACCCTGTCTCCTGTACACACCAAACCTCGATGCATCCCATCTAATTTAATCATCAAATCATCTTGCATCTTACCTACCATAGCCATCAAACCTCGATGCAGTCTATCTTCCATATCCAGCAAATTGTTATGCATTCCATTTACCATAGCCACCAAACGCCGATCAATGCTATCCTTCTTGGTCACCAAACTTCGAGCAATCCCTTTCGTAGCCACCAAATCTTGATCCATTCTCTCCTCCTTGATCACCAAACATTGATGGATGAAGCCTTCCGTAACCACCAGATCTTGATCCATCCCATTCTCCTTGGTCTCCAAATCTTGATTCATTTCATCTTCAGTAGCCATCAAATCTCGACCCATCCCATCTTTCTTGGTCACCAAATTTTGATGCATTTCTCCTTCCACAGCCATCAAATTTCGATCTAACCCATCTTCCTTGGTCATCAAATTTTTGTGCATTTCATCTTCCATAGCTACCAAATCTCGATCCATCCCATCCTCCTTGGTCACCAAATTTTGATGCATTTCATCTTCCATAGCCATCAAACCTTGATCCATCGTATCTTCCTTGGTCAACAAAATTTGATGCATTTCATCTTCCATAGCCATCAAACCTCGATCCATCGTATCTTCCTTGGTCACCAAAATTAGATGAATTTCATCTTCCATTGCCATCAAACCTCGATCCATCGCGTCTTCCTTGGTCACCGACTCTTGATGCATCTCATCTTCCATAGCCACTCCATCTAACCTGTCGTCAGTGACCATCAAATCCGAATCCATCCTAACATCCGTGGTCACCAAATGCTTGCAGTCTCCCATAATCACCAAATCAACCGTTACATCCAAGTGTTCCTGATTAACAGGAACATTCATCTTCTTTTTTTTTAAGAGCATCATAACCACTTACTTCGTAATCATTAGACCTTTTCAGGTTTTTCTTGCGAATAAGTGAGTTGTCGTTTGATATTAAACTGGATGATGTTTCTTGATTAGCGCCAAAGTAGAGCGGCCTATAGAGAATGCTTTCTCGTTGATTTCACGTCAGTACCTGGTTACTACTCCGTTTTTGGTCATCTGTAATAATATGGTTACAGTAACATCGTGTGTAACACGATTACAACGAATCCATAATTAATTACAAAACGGCTAAAGCGCATCCATTGACACTGAGGTACTGTAACGTTACTGACAAAAGCTAGTCATAGGCTTGTGTCCAGCTTTAAATATAATGACACCATTGTTAAACAACCATTATTTAGGTGAATTGTTAGTTTAGCGTGATGTTGGTATAACGTACAATGGTTGTGGAAAACATGCATTGTTCATGATTCCCGCCAAAATATCTCTGAAGTCAATGCAACAAACGCAATCCCACCTATTCCATAGTTTAATAGTTAAATAAAAGATATGAAAATTGCTACTGCAGCGTATTAATCCTTTCAGGGTCGCAGTAGCAATAAGGATAAAGAACCTCACGACACTGCGGGAAAATCTCACGAAATGGGGGGTGTATTGGAGTACTTATTTTGGCCAAACCACTACCAACAATACAACTTATGCAAGGGAACCCAACTTAAGCCGAGGCCTGCTGCACCGTTGGAGGAGGCTGCTCTACTACTTTACTTAATTAGAATTTAAATGGCCACAAGCCGTAAAGCTCTACACTACACCTAAAATTAAAACTTAAAACAACCTACCTTAAGAATCTTACTCATGGCCGTAGGAAGCGGTACAACTGGTGCGGCATTTGCCGTACCACTTTTCGGCAAACAAGTTTTAAAATTACCATATATGCAAACACACAACGCGTCTGCTGTCGTCAAACTTGTGAGCGGCCCTATAACACGCGCGTGGCTTTCCTGCCGAGCTTTGATAAGCAGCATCTTCCCACTACCGTAAACCATGGTACTATCACGTAGTCTGATAGTATATAAGTCCATGCATAAACAGAGCGCAACTTATATTTTCCCTGCACCTTACAAAGGACAATGAGCTTGACCAAGAGAAGGAGGTTTTGGGAGAAAAGAGTAAAATAAACGCTAAGTAAGCTTCAGTAAGTGGTCAACACCAAACTTTGGAGAAAGCCCAACACAGCAGCCAACCGATTATAACTTTGTCAAAAGTAAGTTTTGTTAAGTCACTAATAACGAAATAGGAAACATCACCTACATATACAAGGGAGGGGGAGATGAATTACTTATTGCATGCTACGTACATAAGGGTAAGGTTCTAAAATGAACTGATGTAAATAAAAAAATAAATCACATGGTAAAGTGTAAACGAAGCAAATAGGTTGCATTAAAGACTGGTTTTGTTAGGATACAAGATACACTAATCTGAGAAAGAAATAAAAGCCAACTACCCCGACTTGACTCAAACACAGGACTTCCCACCGACCTCACGTTATTTGGATACACTAACAGCTCACATAAACACAAAAATGTGTCCTCTTTCGATCAAAATCTTACACTTAATAGCATAAAGTAGCTTTGAGGCCGAAATTGGAGGGATGGGTGGGGGCACCAACTAAAAAGTCAACTGTCGTCAGGAAAATGCACCCCAGTGGGAGGAGCAAACTGCAAAAATAAAAGTCCTAAAAGATTCACTGCCCTAGCACCTCCCCCCACCATATATTCCTAGATCCGCTCCTGCTGTAGTCCACATTTTAATTAAAAAAAGTAAATCTTAAACATTTGTTTAAAATATACCCTCCAAAGCCACACTACAGTACCAGAAATTGCTTCAACTTCCTAGTTCTTCCTGGGACCCTGCTGTGGGAACTTCACAGTGCTCCCCCAGATCCCTGCCGATTTGATTAGGCCGTACCACTTTTAATTTGCTTCCTACGGCCCTGATCTTACTCCCAGCTGGGCACCGAAACCAACACTCAACTGCCCCGAAATACTTGGGAACCGTCTATACAAGTATAAATATATATATATATACATTTCGTTGTATAAATGAGCCATTACGATTAGTTTCCAGTTTCATATTAACTGAATGTGATAATACATAACAAATTAAGTAATAGATATCCGTGAATCATAGGCGATTTAACGGGTTATAATTGCTCTCGCGCAAGAAACGGCTAGTCCAATATTGAGGGGTGGAGGGATATACGAGCACGCTTGCGCGCGAATTTTTCCCTTCAGCCCCGGACTAGCCGTTTCGAGCTCAAGATCAATTATAGCCGTTAAATCGCCTATGATTCACCGATATGTATTTTAATGCTAAGGTGTGACGTCAAGCTAATTTATCGTCTTATTCCAGTTGTTTAAAGAATTCTTCAAAGACTTGTTTGAAGAATTTAAGAATTTTTACATGCGACTTATGTAAATTCCTGAACGGAAGTTCCGGGTTGGAAACGGGGTTGGAAGCTTCCTGTGTATGAAGGCCGACCGAAGGGGAGAGACGTTCCGTAATACCGATGTTTATGTTTAAGGTAAAACTGTATTTTTTTCTACTTCAATAGTTTAAATAAGATGAGTATAAAATGCGCTATTCTTCGCTTGAGTCTCGTAGGTCGTACCGTTGGAACGAAAGGTTGCCGGGTTGGGCCATTCCTCCGTGGGTGGGGAGCCTGGCATAGTACACGAGTTTTTTTTTTCGTGTTAGGCTAGAAAGAAAAATGTCGCAGGTTGTAAATGTGCCTGTTTATGCTGGTTGAATTTGTGTTGTGTACGGTAATTTTGCAAAGTCGGGTCATATGTCACATGGTGGAGCAGAGGTCGTGTAGACCCCCGTACAAAGTTTTAGATTATCAAAAAGTGTGGGTTATCAAAGTTAACCCACTGTGACGTGTGTGGGTTTTCATATCAACCGTATATAACGACTACACTTTTAGCATGGGGATGTGTTAGCGTGACGTCACCACCGTGCATTAAATGTATTATAAATAACAACGCGGATAAAGAAACAAAGTGGAACAGTCATTTTAACCATTGCTACGACATTGTTGTCATTTCCTGCTGTTTCCAAAACTTGCTATTCTCGTACAAACAACAATGCAGTGATCAGACGACGGTAGAACAAATGGCTGCTCGTAGCGAGAATTCAAAATCCAACATGGCGTCCATCGAAACCAAACCATCGAATGCTGGCATGCAGAAATCAGTCCGCCGATTTGTGCTGCAGTAAAAATTGTTTTCTTGTTGTCGTAAATCGACGCTGTCATGCCGCATACTTCGTACGTCGTGTCGTGAGGCACGAGGAGAAGATCTGCGTCCGCGTTGTTGGCATGGTTACTACGTATAGGGACAACTCGAAAGCCGCATGCTCCGGTAAAGACGAGGAGCAGCCAGAAAATGTAAGGGCGCATTTATGCAACGATTACCTCAGCATTCTCGTAGCCGGAATTTAATCGCTATGACGGAGGTGGCGTTGCCACGGTAACAATTTCGCTACTTGGATTAGCTAAATCTAACATCGTTTGGGTAAATGCTTGCAGTCTTATAAACCGAACCGTGACAATAAGATAAACAATTCCTCCTGACGAAGTAATTTTCCCAGCCGCTTCTGAACTCCCTTCATGTTTTCATTGCTAGCCAGCCGAGCTAAAACCACCGATATCTTGGAATTTTAAATGATTTTTAGCTTCTAGCTTCGTCGTTGCGTCAATGCGTCCTAGAAGCTAGAAATCACCTCACATTCCAACATGGCGGCGGTTTTATGTCTGCCGCCTCACAACGAAAACAGCAAATAACGTGAGTTCAGAAGCTTTTGGGAAAATTATTTCGTCATGAGGAATTCTTTATATTATTGGAACGGATTATAAGACTGCAAGTATTTACTCAAACGATGTCGGATTTACCTAATCCATTTAGCGTTGTTACCATGGCAATGTCACCTTTGCCATCGCAATTGAGTTCTAGCTGCGAGAATGCAAAGGCGAGTCGTTGCGTAAACGCGCCCTAATAATAAGAAGCTATTTATGCTACCGACGTTTGATCATTGCTAGAAGCTGTACTTTGAGGGAGGATAGCAAATTTTGGAAATAGCGCGAAATGACAACAATCTTGTAACAGTGTTTAAAATTACTTTTGCACTTTGTTCTTTATCCGTGTTGTAGTTATAATACATACAATTTGTTATCTATTACCGCATTCATTTAGTAGCAACGGGAAACTAATCATAAATAAATAACGGTTGACTAGCATATAGCTTTCGGTGAGCGAGAAGGCCTTTTTACGTAAACGTGCCTTAATATAGCCAGGTAAAAGCTAGCGAGAAAATTGTCGTTGCGTAAGAGCGCGTAAGAAGCTATAAATTATCTGAAATTCCAACATGGCGGCGGTTTTGGCCTTGCCATCTCGCAACGAAACGAGTCAATAATTGAATTTAGAAGCCATTGGGAAAATTGTTTCGTCAGGAGGAATTCTTTATCTTACTGTCACGAATTATAAGCCTGCAAGCATTTGCTCAAACGATGTCGGATTTAGCTAATCCAGGAAGTGTTGTTACCATGGCAAAGATACCTTTACCATCGCAATAGAGCAGTGACATTTGCCGCCATATTGGTACCAGTATGGGTTTTGGAGGGCATAACTACAAGGTGCACTGCATAAAAATGGAGGGAAAAACAACGGAAGAGCAGATTTCTTAGGCTTAAAATAACGTTGCTTTCTCCAACAACAAAAATCGCGCGTTTTAGGTCTAAGAAATCACTCTTCACAACATCGGCTTTAGTATGACGCCCTTCTGTTTCTCTCTGCAGTGCCCCTTGTAGCTAACCCATTAAGGCTCCACCATAGAGTTACATACAATAATACTACGTCGTGTCACTGCTCTATTAAATTTCAGCTGTTCGTTGTGAACATGTCGACTGAGGTAAAAACTGCGCAGAGCTTTATCCCAATCGGTCTTGTCAATGATTCTCCCACCGATCCACTCAGTCCGTGACGGTAGGGCAAGAAAACCCACTTTATAAGGGGAGCAACGTTAAACCAAAATTTTTTCCCCAGATTCTTCAACTTCGGGTTGATTCCATCCACGTTCTCATTGTGGATCCTAAAACAGGTGAATTTTTTTTTTACAGAATCTTGTTATATAGAATTAATGGAGCAATGGTACAGAATTACTACACTTAATAAAATAGATGGATTCCTAAATGGACAGTCAAATTCGTTATGAATGGCTCAAAGAAAACATAGTATGGTGGAATTCCTGTTTGCGTGTGTAGCGCCATTTCCTGGTGATGGTGGGAAAACGGAAATGGACATATATGTTGGCACGCACGCGGGGGACATGGAGATCGCGTGCGAACACGTGACCGAGTTAGACGGGAAACCATAATATGCTTGCTTATACAAGTGCGTAATTGTGTAACTGGATAACGATCGGTTGTGGTCGCGCAGCGTCAGAATTAGAGGAAAATTTAGCATTAGTTAGAGCCAATAGTAGCTCGTTTTGCTTTGGAGGACAGGCAATGTCGTTCGTGGGGATGACGTCAGTCCCATGTTTCAAAGTTATGTGGACGAACGTGTTTTCTTCACCCCAACGAAACATACTGTATGTAATTATTTAAATCGTAGGTCTACATATTTAATTATTAAAAAAAAAACCCTCACCTCGACCAGCCGGCCATTGAAGCGACTGATATCGAACAATTTATCAGTAACAATTAGTGACAAACGGAGAAAAAAAAACAGTTGTTCAGTACTTGGCTGTTCCATCTAGTTTGTTTACTTTTAAAACAATTCCAGCTTCATTGCCTATATTTACACTAACCATGGGAGGAGCAACTGAAGGGGATTCATGCGCTGACTGAGTGAGCGAAGCTAACGAAAAACAGCGTTTGTTATCCAGTTTGCACAAACTGATTGAAGACACTTAGTTTGGTGAAGATGGACGAACGCATGAGCGATCAAACAACACCAATATTGCAAACGGTGCCTCCAACACCACCAGTGCATAGCATGGGCTTTAGCTAGTAAATAAATAAATAAATCATAAATACACACCATAAGTTATTTTCCAGCTTCTCTGAATTAGGATGCTGAGCACACTGCTGACTTTATTTGGAAATGAGTGCATTAATTTAGCAGGTTTAGAAGCTTTTTCTTCTTCGTGTACTCCTGCAATTGCGTGTATAGTGAAATATCACTATCTCTCTATACTCCAAACTTAACCCTTCTCGAAAAATAATTTTTTGAACTGGAATTAACACTGGTGTAATAAGCCCTGACAATAATTGTGATTGGGATGCAGGAGGGGAGGGGGGGATTGCCGGAGTGGAGCTAGTTGCAAGGGCTAATTCTTTGTGGAAATTGTTTTTAATGCAACGATTACTACAGAAAACTATTTAAATGAACACTTGTAAGCCCTAGCTTAGAAATAGCTCAACATCGTCATCGTCACACCGCAGTGGACACTCTGGAATTTTGTTTGGGGTGAGGTTTGGGGCCGTCGGTCGACTGTAACCTGTAGTCATTCAACATTCCATCTGTCGGTTGACTGTAACCTGTCGTCATCTGATATTCCAT
>JAHWFP010004130.1:60684-77324 GCA_023313725.1 Lithobius niger
AGGACTCTCTTTTCATCCCTGGCTAATAACTCCAGGGAACTGTAGTCGGTACATAAACACCTATTTCCATAGCCAATCCTATTACTGAACGTCTTTTTTTTTAATAGCGCCGAAAGAAAAAAAACACAAACACAAACCTATTTCCGTTGTTGTTATTCCAGAAAGAGAAAAAAAAAAGCCGGCGGTCAGACATGTCAAAATCCCCCAACAAGACGCCAGCCGACTCTCCGGCTTCAATTCCAAAATGCGAACTTTTTCTGGAATGTGAGGTAGCGGGAGAGAGGAGGAAGGCGCTGACCCCGAGACTTGACCTTTGGCCTGGCGGGAAGAAACGGTTTGTTAGTGGACAGTGGTCGCCCCTAGAGGGAAGCACTAACTTGCATGGATCATGCAGCGCGGATTTCTGGCCGCGTTCGTCGTTGTCTTCGCAACCTTCCGAAATCGGCGAGGAAGTAAAAAGAAGAAAGGCAAACAAACGTTTGAGGCTTCACAGCCAATATATCTCTGCTCTGGGTCAATGGCGCATCCAGAAGGGTATGGGGGTGAGTGGGGTTGCAAAACTAAACAATTGCAAGCAATATCGTTTTTTTTTTTTTAGTAGCGATTTAGTAGCTGGGAAGACTGCAGTAAGAATTTGTCCGTCCGTCGTCTTTTTCAATGGCCAAGTGGCCTTTAAGAAACATGGCAAAATAAAACATCGTGGCTTCCTTATGGCTGTAAGACTTTCTTGACGTAACTCAATGCAATAATAACACTTGATCGTCGCATTTAACCACTAAAAGAAGACACGCAACCGTAAAAAACATTACAAATCCATAAGCAAATAAATACGGGGCAAAAAACACGCATTGAAAAATAAGTTACTTGTGAAGGTTTTATGCCCTCTTCGGCCTTTCTTTTTTTGGGGCGGGGGAAGGGGGGGGGGGGGCGGGCACTTGCCCTCTCTGCCAACCCCACTGGTGGTTACACGTTTCGCCGAAAATCTTTCACGTTTTGCCGAAAATTAATCCCTGAAAGGCGAATTTCCGTTTCGCCAAATCCCGTTTTGCCGAATCAAAATATTCTTCAATGAGTTAGGTGTAGAAAAGTTAAAGAAGCATTCCTATTTGACAAAAGCTGCGGTTTCAATTATACGTTTAGCCGCAGTGAGCGCAACAGCGCGAGCGAGGCAGACAATTTGGAAAAATGATTCGGCTAAACGGGAATTTCCCCTTTCGCCGAAAATTAAGATACTGGATGAAATTCGGCGGAAGGAGATGTCGGCAAAACGGGTATGCACCTCTCCGCTAAATACGGCCCCGCTCAGTGGGAAACACTTTTCTATTTGCCGCCGAAAATGTATTAACTGTAAATTATAAACATTCCTTTCTAAGTGCGATTTTGCTCCTAGAGATTAAAGGTATTGAGCCACCAGTCCTGCTAACCCTCGTGCGCATGCAAACATCTCGCTATATAAATGCTTGTGAGCGTGCCCCAGCATCTTTTCTTCTCTAGGGTCCGACTGGATCGGACGTGCTCCACCTCGCTCCTGCTTTTATTGGCAGACCTACTGCCTTCCTTAGCCAAGCCTAGCACCAAGGGCACAATGAAGGAGGGCTTAGCCCAGGTAACCTCTCCGCCACCTTCGTCTCCTTCGCCTAGGACCCCTTCACCGTCGCCAGGATACCCTTAGGGAAGAGAAGGAGCCGTCCTCAATGAAAGGACCTCTTCGCACCACTGCCGGAATTTCCACAGTTAATTCGGGAGTCTATCAGGGTCCAGAAGACCAACTACCCTTCACCTCCAGGGTCGTTGCATCCCACGCCTGGACGCCCTTCGGGAAACGAAGGAGCCACCTTTCTGGAAAGGACCTCCTCGTCTCCACTGCCAGTAATATTCTCCACTAATTCGGCAGTTTATCAGGACCCACAAGACCAACTACCCTTCGCCTACAGGGTCCTTGCATTCCTGTACACCCTTTGGAAACGGAAGGAGCTGCCCTTTAAAGGACTACTTGGTCAGGCAGCAACCGCTGCCTCAGACCTCTTGGCTCTTCAATGTATGCCTTTTTTTGGTAAAGGAAGTATACTCGCCTAAAAAGCTTCGAGTAATAACTCATAAGATCACCAGGTAAAGAAGTACAAGCCGCCTTCATACCTTTGGATCACTTCAACGTTCTTCCACATCCTTCGCTCGTCACCAATGCTGGTGAGCCCTTTTTTTTCGAAGGATACAGCCCAGCGAATGCGGCTTTAAACTTTTCGTTCCCGGCCAACGCAGGCCTTCACTAAACTATTGAATAAACAGGAACCTTCGTTTCTATCTACATGCCAGCCTCAATGTGCATGCGCTGCGCACTCCTCTTTCTCCACTGACGAAGGATTTACATTCCCTGTAGTTTATTGCATTCTTAAAATCACTTGCAATTCCCCAGAGAAGTGGAATTTATAGGCCTTAGCATTGCCAGCTAGGCAATTCTCTCAGTACGTATGCGCAACGCACTCCTCACGTATAAACAACGACAGTACCCTTCTTCTTCTCTGCTGCCATGCTGCGTAATCGCACTCCCCACTCCAGAACTTCCTTCGCCTTTGTCGACACGTTTGCTACGTGCCTTCGGACGTTCAACCTTTGGCTCCTTCGTAGCACACTGCTGACAATATTTGTATCCGTCACCTTCAGCCTTAGTTGGCGACAGGAGTTCATTGCTCCATTCGAATGACGTGACCACTTCTGCTAACAACATTGTTATAAGTAACACGCCACCTTCGATGGATCCTTCAACTGCCCTTCAGGCTGCCTCCCGTAGCCCTCGGATACCTTCATTTCCTTAAGACCATGGAATTGTTCTAAATTCCTGTTCGACGCTTCAGCTACTTCGGCACCCTTCGAGTATCCTGTTTCCTCTAAAAATGGATTCCTGTCATTAACGGTTTTCATCTAGGATTTCTCAATCAATAACCTCCGAAGGTTTCGGCTCTTTACTCGTCTACCCTTTTCTAGAAGCCGGTCCCACTAATATCAGACCACTTCTCCCTTTGCCTACTTCACCTTACTAGTTAAAGGAACCCTTAACAGTAAATTCCAGACAACACCGAGTTGCCATACTCTATGGCATTCTGGTCCGGTTTTTCTTCAATTTCCATCGTTCCTTGCTCTTAGCACGCAGCCTTCGCCTCGAAGCTACGTTCTGCGTTCGCCTTCACCACCTTCACTTAGTTTATAACCTAAACGAAGGTTCAAGAAGGGAGCCTTCGACTACTTTCTACAGTGCAGGGTGCAGAATAACTGCTCTAAGCCAACAGGATTATTCTTCGAGCGTTCTTTTATCAAGGAAAACACATAGTTGCCTTCTGCTTCAGATTTCGTACCATTATTTATGGATCCTCCC
This sequence comes from Lithobius niger, assembly GCA_023313725.1. NCBI lineage: Eukaryota > Metazoa > Arthropoda > Chilopoda > Lithobiomorpha > Lithobiidae > Lithobius > Lithobius niger. The sequence continues at coordinate 64,055 of JAHWFP010004130.1, forward strand.
CATCAGCATTAGTATTCATCTTGACCATCTTCTAACGACAATACCGAGCTGGAAACACCGGTTATCGTCCAATCATTGGAATCAAGTGGCAACGGCCCTGCTTGACACCGGGCTGGGTGACCACTGAGCTATGCCGAGTAATGTACACAATAAGAATCGCAGAAGCCTCATACAAATTCCACTCTCCATCAAACATCGCTGCCTGGACTTTCCTTTGCTCGTTCGGATGCTTCTTCTTCTGCCACTTCATTGTCATCCCACTGACACCCCTGCATGGGTCTACATGCTACGGCTTACTATCGTTCTAGATAAACTGAAAAGTTGACACCATGTCAGCCAAGAAACTGCCTTTCCTGAAAAGAAAGGGAGGGGGCATCCCACCATGTCTCAGCCTTCGGAAAAGCAAAGCCAACACTCATCCCAAGATAACCATCAACACCAGAGGTTTTCAACGTCTAGTCTCTCATCCTTTACCCTATCGCAAACCTTCGTTTTCCTCGGAGTGTTTTCAATCTAGCCACAACACCCATAATGCTTTCTGTCGAGTGAATTGCCGACGTCACAACATCAATCAGATCTTTCTAAAAACTCTCGCTGTTCACGATTGAAGACCTCAACTCAATCATAGGCAAGCTAGTCTCTCTGGCATCACTCGTTCCATACAGGAAATTGATGGTTCATCCACTCCATCACTTCCACACCGACGAATGAGGAATCTCGCCTCTTTCATCCTAAGAACGGAGGATCAAAAAAAAAATTCCCTATCGCAACTCTGCTCTGGTGGGCAAGCATTCCAACCCTATCCCAGGGAATGCCCCTTCATGAACTAACACCGGATCTGCACCTCCTAATTGATGCTTCTATCCAGGCACAGGGAGCCTATATCTCCGATCATCAGATCTCAGTACCATGGCCTCCTTCCAAAACAGCCATATAAACATTCTCGTGCTTCACGCTGTTTTCCTCGCCCTTCAGCACTTTTGAACCCTGGTTACAGGGAAAGTACTCCAAGTCCACATAGACAACACAACAGCCATTGCCTACCTCCGGAACGGCGGAGGGACAAGGTCTCACAGTCTGCACAACCTAATTTCGGACATCTTCCGGTTTTATATTATGATGGAAACAACGCTTCTGCCGTTACGCGTACCCGGGAACCGCAATATTATTGCCAATATCTTATCCCGGGAACTCCGTCCCATCAAGTAAATGGACCCTCAAAACGTCAATCTGCGAATTTCTGTTTAACACCTGAGTATAACCCTGTCTTGATCTCTTTGCCACGAGCTACAATGCCAGACCTCGCCACTTCATCAGTCCAGTTCCGGACGATCAAGCCTGGGCGGTAATGCACTAACGTTTCCATAGGACAACCTGATTGCCTACCTTTTTCCGCCCTTCATACTCCTTCCCTTTGCACTACAGAAGAAAGTCCAATTCCCCGGCCTGTTTCTTCTGATAATACCGAATTGGACAGGTACCAATTGGTTCTCTCTCCTACTAGAAATTCTGGTCGACCTGCCTCGGTGTCTCCCCGACATCCCCGACCTCTCTCCCAACATCAAGCAACAAAATTTCACCCCTCGTCTCCGTTCACTTCAACTTTACGGGTGGTAAGTCATCCGACTGCTCATCCGACTGCTCACGGCGGCAGGCGTTTGTATGGAACAGGCCTCCTGCATTGCTGATAAAGCAGTCCAATCCTCAACTAAAAATGCATCGTAAGTCAGCCACTGGCTCCATTGGTGTAACTCACAACAAATTGAGCCAGTATGTCCGTCTCTACCACAACTCTTAGACTTCCTTTTTTACCTTTTAAGAAAGGCTTAAAAGGCTCAACAATCGTGGTCTATTGCTCTGCCCTTAACACTGTCTTCAGGGCAGCCGATAACCACCATCTTCAACGACTTTTGCATTTTTGCTCTCATACAATCCTTCAACCTGAAACGACCCATTACCCGAAGACAATTTCCAGATTGGGACCTTTCCATTGTTTTTAATCATTCAATAACTGCTCCTTTTGAGCCCTTGTTATAATGCTACATCAGTTTTTTTTTAACACGTAAAACTGTGTTCTTGGTATCCCTAGCAGCAGGTATTTGCCGCCGCAGTGAAATGAAGGCATTGTTGCAGCAGACTGGTTGTCTGAATAATTGTACAGGGGTCACACTGACTCCTCAATCTTCCTATCGGGCCAAACTCAGAAGGCTTCTGAACTGACTCATCCCTTCATTATCCTGCCTTGACCAACATCTTACGGAACAAACATGAACAAATTCATCTGCCCAGTTCTGGCTCTACGTATTTAATTTACATGGCACTCAACTTTGGCGTAGGGGTCGCACTTAGCTTTTCAATCCCTTCACTAGACCATATGGGATCACTTCAGCTCGTATGACCGCTATCTCCATTAAAACTGTCATTACTAGCACCAAGAATTTATAGGGTTGGGGAGGAGAATATGTGACTGTGGCCCATACTGAAACATCTTAGATACGTTCACATTAGTTCAGTCTTAGTTTATAGAGGGCGCCACATGTTTTATGTGGGAATTTCTACTCAGTTTTTAGCCTAAAATTAAACTAAACTAAACGAAACTAGCTTATACTTAATTATTATTTAGCCTAGCTTAGTTATAATTTAGTTTACTTTAGGTTCGGGCTGAAAAATGAGCAAAAATTACCAGATAAAACACGGGCGCCCTCTGAAAACTCGGACTGAACTAATGGGGACGAATCTAGCGTGTTTCAATAGGGACTTTAGAGTTACAAATTCTCCTCCCAAAACCTATAAATTCTTGCTAGCACCTACGACGCCGTTGACCTAAACTTGCGTCGCCAACAACATCCACGTAAGCGCCCGTGAACTTAGAGCCATTTCCACATCCTGGGCCTCCCACAATAATGTTCCTATTCCGAAATTCTTGAAGCTGCTTCTTGCAGAAGCGCTACTGTGTTACATCTCACTATTTTCGATATATGTCCCACCAGGCCGAAGGATTATACCGTCTAGGACCGCTTGTCACAGCTAGACGTGTTCTTTAAACCCCTTAAGCATTACCGACCCTTGTCTGGGACGCTGGATCCCCTCCAACGTCTCGCTATGCGAAGTTATCTTAACTTTTTGTGGGAGCCAGTCCGTAACCCTAAGGGAACTCGCCGGATGGTGCCCACCACCACACTGACGATGTCTGCTAGTATGCTAATAATTTACAGGTAATGAAAATTTCCGTCGGCAAATAGAAATATCAATTTACCAGTGACACCTGGTTGAAATTGGTTTCTATTGCCTAACCGAAAATATACATTACCTGAAACCTTCCCTTCCTCCCTCATAGTCACCACCGGTACAGTTTTGAGGCAGAAAAGATGCTGGTACACGCTCGCAAGCATTTATGTAGCGAGGCGTGCGCATGCGCACGAGGGTTAGCGGGGCTGGTGGCTCTATAAATTTAATCTCTAGGAGCAAAATCGCATTGATAAAGGAATATGTTAATAATTTACAGGTAATTATATTTTCGGTTAGGCAATAGAAAACAATTTCAACCAGGTATACCACTGATAAATAGATGTTTTTGCCACGGTATACATATTTTTTTTATGAAGCACTTTTCATTTCCTTCCATAGAACAACGTAAATTCGTATTTGCTTCTTTTTCCAGTAATTCCACTAAATAATTATAATTTTTATTTTCCCTATTTGGAATGCAATGTTCGTGTAGTTTAGCAGCAAGCTGTCAAGCTCTCCCGCCCCCCCCCCCCCTTCCTTAACTTTGTTTAAAAACCTCGTTGACCCAACAACACGATAAATCAAAGAGGAGGTTTATAAATACATCAGACGCCCCCTCCGCCCACTCCCTCTAGCTCGTCAGTCAGCTAAGCATCAGAACAAACGCGCCCATTATTGCGCATGAGCAGCCACGCGCACCACTTTCTTACCGCCTCCACTTCCCACGCATGCGTACAAGTGCAATATCAATCACGCCCCATTCAATTCTGACCGCTATTAAACCTGCTCGTGCTGAAATTCACCTCTCTCTCTCTTGCATCCCACGCTGCTCGACCGGCTTGATTTCGTCATCAAACCCCCTCGCCACGAGAAAGGCTATTAATGGTATACCATACTTTAATTTTATAATAGGCAACGCGGACTAAGCACTTCGTACCACTAACAAATTCGTACCACTTGTCATGATGGAAATATCCACCCAAAACCAAAACTAGTATAAAAAGCCGCCAAGTTTCCAAAAACGGTCGGCCTTTGAAGGTACTGATATCATTCAACCAGGGAAAGGATCAAACACATAAATTAAATACGAGTTAGCTTGACGTCCCAACCGTGGTATAAATCATTTATTGGTTAAAATCGAGTGGTTATCGAATTTTAACCCACGGCTGCGATTATTGTCCCGGCTCTCGTATGCAGATAGGTCTCGGGTTCCATCCTTGACCCATTTGCATACTGGAGCCGGGACAATCATCACAGCCATGGGTTAAAAATGGATAACCGCTCGATTTTAACCAATAACTATTACATACTCACCCCATGGCAAATTAAGCGTTTAAGCTTTTCCAATGAAACAAGCTTTCCCATGTGGTAAACGCTGAGTGTTCACAGCCTACAATAACTTGACAAATGTGACTCCTGTTTGGGATACAGCCTAAAAATCTGGCTTTGCTTGTAATGTCTATACGTCGTCTGGTAAAGTGCGTTAAGCGAAATTATGTAGAAACTAGCGGAGTCGCTCGCTTCGCTCGCTCATTCCGCGGCGTCTCGCTTCCCTCCCCCCCCCCTACCCCCGTCTTGCCCCCCCCCCCCTCATTTAATTTGCCGTTCAGTCGGTAGATGGCATCGTATGTTTGCGCTGCTGGCCGTTGCGTTCTGGCCGCAGCTACTATCTCAGCGGGGCTTGGCTGCTACTCTTATAATTTGCCGCTCTGTCGGTAGATGGCGGAGATGGCATCGTATGTCCTGCTTGCTGCAGATGTCTGCTGCCGGCTGCTGCAAATGGCCGCGCTGCGGAACTTGTGTAATTATATATACGTATAGATGCCAGTACGCCATTATTTATACGCGCATCGAGTTATAATTCGTTTTCGGAGGAATAACACTCGGGCTACAACTCGTTTATACCAACGAACTACCGTACCACTAGGAGTGAATCGAGCAACTACGTTATTCACCTTAAAATCAATAAAGAAAGATTGCATAAATGCAGATATTTCCTTCGCAGCAAGCTGTACAGTAGTGTACCAAACAACTTAAAAAGAAATTGTTGAGATTTACCCATTCCAAAAATCCTTGTTGAAATCGCTACTGGGCCTTACTATAGAAAAGATATTCAAGATTTTAAGCTAAACTTTATCTTTTACGATAAGTTTGTGTTGTAGCGTTCGAGGGTTCGGGCGCCAATTTTGTAGTATTGATGTAATAACTACTGCCGGATAACTCAGTCTGAGACCCGAAGTGATGTTAAAAGGGTTTACTCGACTGAAAATAAGTACAAATACAAACATCGTCGTGCTCACACTGTGCTTCTCTCTCAACTATAATGCCGCTTATGATCACAAGATGTTTGGCGCGAAAAGCGTTGCCAAGGTTACGGGTGCGTAGTAACCGCGCCGTAGGGCGATTATGGACGGGCAATGTATCGTTACAGTGTTGCCTTGTCAATCCAGTAAGTACCCATGCACATTATTTTATAATGCATTTTTTGTTTATAATTCAACAGTTTTATTATTACTTATATGTTGTAAAGTTTTGCAGCGACTTTTTCTTTTGTGCAATATTTTATACTTTTTTGTATGGTAACCCTACATGCCACACGCGGACATCAGCTCTTGTGGGGTGTGGGCACATACTGCATTGTTGTACTGTTCTTGTTTATTGTAATAAACTCGCTTACTAGACATGGATTCAGTCTCACAATCGTGATAAGACGTGAATTATTTTTCGCCATCTTGACAGTCCACGAAGGTGGCTCTGTTGTGTTTTCTGTTAGACTGTTTGTGTAAAAACTCATTGAAACTGCTAACTAATTAATGTTTTATGGCCGACGCAATCAGTGGATTGCACTTGTTGCCCGATTCGACTGCGCAGATGCCGTCTTCTAACGGTCGAAACCCCTTGACATGTCACGTGTCTTTGGAAAGCAAGGCGCGTGGTCAGCGGACAGCCTGCTATTATGTTACCAAAAGTAAAGGCAAGGGGGGTTTCTAGAAATTGAAAGAAGGGGATCGTTTTAAGTGTGGGAAAAAATTATAACTCCGGTTGAGAGATTAATATTGTTATTATGTATTATGGTTCCCACCGAAACAGAATTCAGGCAATCGTTCCTCCGAGGCCCGACGTATAAGTAGCTGAAACCCGCAGGCGATTTGGGGTTACCCTGGGGCGTCGAGCCGTGATAGCCCGCGGACCAACTCGGCCACCACTATATAGCACCCCTCAAAATCAAAACCGCTGATTTGATCGACATCACATCGAACACAACCAAATATAGCCTATAATGTCAACTTACCTATAACACCATAATTTGGCTTGAGATTGTATAAGCGATTAATTGACCGAGTGAGCGAAGTGGACATGGTCATTCTAACTCTGTGATAACATAACAAATCGATTCGAATGAAATTTCGTAGGTATATAGTCTTTGAACTTTGGAAGGGCGAGGCATATGCTGGTTTTGCGACCACACCACTTCTTGGAGAGTGGACGCCCACAGCGAGTGGGTGGTGTACTATTCACAGAACAACTAGTTCAGTACTACGTGCTTCCAGTTACAGGGAATTTTTTCCCTTTTTAGGGGAAAAATGCTCTTCAAGGGAAAATAATATTAAACAGGGATGAAGAGAAATTCTGTGTTTTATTTGCAAGTTGCAATTTTCTCTGGTGACTCACAATCTTCTCTCCATCCTGACCAAACATTTCGAAACTTCTAATCCAACAAACGCGTGTTAACAATTTAAACGGTGAACTCCCGTTTCGCCAAAAAAAAAAAAGCAGATTAACTGTTTTGCCCTAAGGGGCCAGTCCTGTTTTGCCAAATCCCGTTTCGCCAAAACGAATTTGGCTAAATTTTACGCACACAAAATTTAATACCTTATTTCTATGAATGGGGCTTTAAAAGGCAAACATTTAGCAGAGACAAGCAGTGGTAGAATAAGCCCAGTTGGTTTATTAGCGTTTTGAAAACTGGCAAATCAGACGTAAAAACGTGCGCTTTTAAATAAATTGTTTAGACTGCTTGGGCGTCACTACGTCAATGCCAAGGTTCTCTTTTAAGAATAGTTAAGTTATACACGTGATGGTTTTTACCTTTTCCAAATGGGAATTCCCGTTTTACAGAATCCCGTTTCTCAGAATCAAAATATTCTTCAAAAATGTAACATTGCAAAAGTTAAAGAGGCATGCCTAATTGTTAGTAATTTTTTATTAGTTGTGGTTCTAACAAATTATTTTGCATAATGGGGTTCTACAAAACGGGTGCTTGTCTATAAATGTTTGACCATTATCGTGTTATAAATGTTCGTGGTTAAATGTTTTAAATGTTTCGTGTGCCTAAAATTTCGTCATCAGGCAATAATTTGGCGAAACGGGATTTGGCGAAACGGGACCGGCCCCTGAGGCAAAACCTGTTAATCTGCTTTCTTTTTGGCGAAACGAGATTTGGTGAAACGGGACGTAACCATTTAAACCCTTAAACCACACCTTAAACCTTAAACCCCAGTTTACAATTTAGTCAGTGTTTATCTCTCCTCTGTTGCTGGTTTATTAAGGCTAAAATTACAAAAATTGTAGGAGTACTAATTTTTAAAGGTCCATCACTTCCGACAGGAACGGCAGGAGGATCGACTAGTTCTAATAAAATAAGGAGTTTGAATTTTTATTTTCAATTTACGTCAGTAGGTTGCCATTCCTGTGCCATTAAACCAAATGGGCTCACATTTTTTTTTTAAATTAGGAAAAGTTAAACATTAGTGGTCTAATGAAAGGTAATTAAATGAGGGGAGTAACAAAGGGACATTTTTATTTGCACAGGAAAAAAAAAGGGAAATTTAGCTTTTACTAGGGGATATTCTGTAAGTTAGGCATATTTTTAACGTATATGTGGTCATGGTCTTACGTGTTGCTAGCTAGTTTCGACCAAGAGAGTCAAATTTGCTGTAGACATGGGTTTCCCACAGTCGAATGCCGCGGTTGGCGCGTGGGAGCGAGCGGCGACGAGACTCACCCATCTGCCGTTGCGGGGGAGTTGAAAGAGGGTTGGGTTGAGGGGGACCCTTGAACTTCGTCGCGCGACGTTCGCGTGGGAGTCTTCCGCTCCCGTGCCCTGTAATGAATACCCCTCTTAAATGAACCCCTCTCTCTTGGTGTCTATATGAAGCTTTAGTCCCTTTGCCGTTATTAATTTTCTCGGTCTTAAAAAAATATGTAGTGTAGTGCGGCTGGCGAAGGAGACAAGCTCTTAATTTATGAAGTGAAGAGATCATCTTCCCAGTGGCGATAGCTCGAGGGGCCGCTGACCTCGAGGGCACGACGGACAGGTGCACGTGCACCTGCCGGTCACAATTCACCAAATAAAGCTACCGGAGGGTCAGCCCACAGGGTCAAAGGTTGCGTTGGTACCATACTAGGAATGGTGGAAACGAATGAAGGATGAATGGTTTGAGGCGCAGAGAGCATTTACATCAAAGTACAGAGGTTCTGTGGACACGAGGTGACGACTAAACCAGGGCTTCTTTTAAACGTTTAAACTATTCCGGATGCAGGGGCGTAACTACGCTAGGTAGGGCCGGTGGCAAATTACCCATTAGCCCCCTCCTTAATTACTGGATGGCCCATAAAAAACGCACGAGCTAAAATTGTCTAAGTCCATACTTTTTTCTAATATTTTTAAAAATCTGTTATATGTAAGACATTTGCATATTGCAGTCAAGGGGACCATATTTTCACTTTATTTTGAAAAACAAACTTGAAAAAAAGTTTGGAAGTTTAAACTTAAAAATTTCTTATGTTTTTTATGGGCCACCACATTTTTTTTTAATGATAGGGGTGTGGATGGATCGGGAGTCTTGAAATTAATTTTCAAAATAGGCTCCAGTTTACATCAAATTAAATAACTAATGTACAGAAATTTTTCAAGGTGGGCGTTTTTTTTATGGCCCACCATGGTGTAGTATTTTTTGTGATTTTTTTTTTATTTAAGCTCTAGGTCTCGCATTTTTTATGTTCATATTTCGTTCTGAACCTAATAGATGGACCTAAAAGATTTAATTAACCTTGATTCTGAATCATGTTTTCGAAAAGCGGGTGAACTTTTACACCAAGGCCTGCTGAGACAGAAACGAGGGACACAGCTTTTATCTTAACTGGCCTTACTCCACATCTCTGCATAACCTCTAATTGTCAGCATCCAAGCGGTTAGCAAACATTGTCTACACAAATCCATGGTTTTGCCTTTCTGTTTCGGTCTCTACTATCAAAAGTTGATTGGTTTTATAAACCTTTGCTACTATCCATGGGAGGTAATAATTGAACAAACGCGCCGTTTTGCATGATCACGTCCAAGTGTGACGTAAGGCCAAGTGCAAGAAAAGAGCAGCGGAAGTTCAACTCACGACGTCCATGTTTCCCAGCAGAAGATGATCACGAGGGGAAGGGCAAGTTTGTCACGAGCCATCACTTGAAGAGCAAAGAACCCCCGCCAGCCAATGAGCCAACGCCCCGGGCTTCAACAACCTTTGACCAATCGGCGATTAACGAACAAAAAATTGTTCTTCACAACATAATCCTGAAACAAAAAAATACGGTAAACAAGTTGCAAACTGGTGATGACGAGCAGGCGGACTGATGAAAACAGACGGAGAGATTTGTGTTGGCGAAGATATGCTACTTGTTCGCTCATCTGGCTAAACTGAGAGTAGTCTGAGCTAGAAACAGGGAGTGGGCAGCAGTACGGGTTGGTGTGCTTAAATGCAGGGAATAAGCCAAACTGTCACCAACAGTGGTGCGTTTGGTTCGCTCTGTTTGGTCGTTTAGTAAGGTAGCGGTGATGTAACTCTGGTCTTTGGGAACCACTGAGAAATAACTGAGACCTACCGTAACTTTGTTTGACAAACCAACTTTTACCCTTACTGTATTTGTTTACATATTTGAAAACTAAATGTTATCTTTGTCTAATATGTAAAAATGATGACAGAATTGACGGCGTCAGGACGGACCTGTTTGGGGGGCCGACAGAGGGCACATCTGGAAACAAAGTAGGCCAAGGATTTTTTTTTCAAGACAACCGCATTAGGTACTTTTATTCCGTTTAATCCAACCTGAACGTAACCTAAGCTTCAATGTAGTGCAATTATTTGTAAAATACGTCCCATAAACACAAAATAAATATGGCTACGCATATAATGCCAAGTTGCTAAAAAATATATAAATAAAATAAAAAATAAAAGCTCTGTTGATTCATTTGATTTCAAGTTTAGCTTGCAAGATTTTTTTATTACTTTATTTTCTGGTGGTGACCTGAGTGTTGGGGGGGGAGGGGGAGGCGGCAGGAAGGGAGCCGTGAAATATTGGGAGGGGGGGGGGTCATGACCCACCCCTGGCGCCGTCACTGGATGACAGATAAAATTTTAATCAACCTTAATTTGTATCGCTGCTTAAATTTCCATGTATTAATTAATGCAAAAAACGCTAAAGCGCGTAGAGCAGTATGTTGGGCTGCCTTACAGAAATCCTTAAAATCAGTGAAACAAGATCAACCCACGTAACGCATTTCCATAAGGCATTATTCGTTATTAGCCAACTAGCCATACATTCACCTATCAAAAAACAATCACAATCCAAATTACTTTATTTTATTTTCACACTAAATTCGTAACCTATATGTTGCATGAAGTTAAATTCGTTAATGTGTAAATTATTGTACGACGATTGCACAACTTCCAACTCGTCCAGTGTCATTTTCCCACTCGGCTCGGAGAACAGACTTGCAATTTCTGGGTGCAAATTCCCAAGGTATGCAGGAATACTGACGATTATCTGTGGAAGGATAATGATACACCGGATGGAAATACATCGGTCACTGATATTGTAGCCCCAATAACGATGTCTTCCCTGTAGCACACAAGCCTTACAGAGAACCATTTACTCTTTTTCCAACCCCGGATATTAAAAAAAAAAACCCGACACTAGCATGCTTGGCCAGGACTCGATATGGAATTCACAATGGAATTCTTGGCGGGAAATCCTTAACAAGTTTTGTTTTGGGGTAGATAACTCCTACGTGTTAGCAGACAGAAACATCTTGAAAACTGTACAAAAAGGATTTTGGGTATTTTAGTTCGAAGTGTCCTGTCTTTCGTCGATAGTGGGGTACAAAATATCCTGTTTCGTTCACGATTTTATATACCATTTATGCCTTTTGATAAATATTAAATGATTAATGGGTCTAAGAATACAAGTCAGAACTAGAGCGGTACCTGATCGCTTTCTCCTAGTTCTAACTTTGTTCTTGATTGATGAAAAAATTCTTACCAAAGTTTTCGCAGGAGTTCGTCTTACGACGCTTAAGAATTTCACCTTAGCGTGGCAATGCGAATGTCCCTGTCTGTCCATTAGGGACCGCTCAGAATTTGTGAGCGGAGGGGGGTTGGAAGTTTGTGGTGGAGCCCTTCCAAAATTTTTTAGTCCCCCCCTAAACTCTCCCTAAAAATTTTGTGGTCCCCCCTATGAAGGGCCGGTTTTTTTTAGTAGCGCCCCCCTTCCAAAAAATCGAAGCATTAATAGTTGATAACCATTTCTGTTTCCACATATCCATCCATTCCTGTGCACTGGAATAGTGGTCTGAAGGTAGACTCAGAAATAATCCTGTGGTCGACTCCTGGTGTTATACTGTTTTCACACGTAATAATTCGTCGCGGGTCAGCCCTGGGCTGGAGCCAGCCCGGGCCAGCCCTGGCCAGCCCCAATGCCAGCTTCGGACACGCTTTGATTTCACACGTAATAAATGCTTGAGAGCCCACCCGCGCTCGCATAGGAGCACCGTCTCTCGGCAAGGTGGATAAGAACAGTGAGTCGGCTTCACTTCTCATATTACGAGTTTTCAGGAGAAGCACGACATTACATTACATTAATTAATGTTTCATTATAATAGCCAAGAATTAAAAAAAGAAAAACAAACAGAATACAGGGAGAAAAGAAGGCCAAGGGAAATAAAAGCCAAAGGAAAAAGGTTACAAAAGTAGTTTCCCTACCTTGCCTGGTGATTTTCGAGCCAATACAATTAATCTAACCAACCCAACAACCCATTTATTTGTATTTTTAACTCCCCCCCCCCACCCCGCCTTTTTTTCCTCAGACTTTTTCGTCTTTTGTCAGTGTTTTTTTTTTTTTTACTTTGATCTTGTACCACGAACAGCAGGCTATAAACGCATTTTTTTTTAAACTTTGTGTTATTGGTAACACCTTTCCATGACACCAAACCACTTTCCGTTAATTTGGTAAATACTATAATATAACAGTTGGTTCTAGATTTTATTTTTTGCGTTATTAAATGTAGGCTATTGTTTTTATTTCAATACGGGTGTGAAACCCATTTCCGTTGCTCTTTGGATACCAATACCGACTCTCCGAATAGTTAATTCTTGGTGATTGTAGTTCGGCGATTGTAGTTCCAAGATTGACGGTTCGAATCCTTGGTTGGGGCAGTTTAACGTTTCAGAACAGAAAAACGGATATGGTTCGTATCACTTTATTTCGACAAATTATTTTCTCTTTAGTATATAAATGTCACGTCTTCATTCTGGAACAGTTTATTATTTCAACATAACTTCGCACTCTGAAACATGGCTCTTTGATGTAGGTTATTCTCAGTTCAGATGACTTATTTAATTTTGCTCAAAATATAATAAAAAAAAACCACCGGTAATTTTTAATCATTGTATATGTTTCCTTATGCTGCAGTTTTTCCTTTGTATATACCTGCACAAATCCTTTTAATGACGCGAAATATGCACAAAGAAAATAAAATTGGAAAAATTACATCATTTAGAGAAAAACACTGCCAGTTATTGTACCAAACGCTGATAAAGAGTTGAACAGGGTGACACAACACGAACCTTCTATGCTCATAAGCAATCCCTTCTTTTCTCCGTGTTTTTCAATCTGCGTGATAATCAATAATTAATTTACGATTGAAAATAACTATTTCTTTTTTTTACTGTTTCCCGTTTTCTTTTGTTTGTTGACATATAGTGGGCTGCACTGC